>BSBK01005802.1:567500-807500 GCA_027943335.1 Chamaecyparis obtusa
TTCAACAAGTCATCGGTCTTCCCACGTTGAACAAAGCAAAAACTACCAAAACCCTAGGTCGGACGGAACTAGAGAAGAAAACCCTAGCTGAGTGGGACGGTAGAGGCATGAAAGTTAGCAGCATTACCGATGCTGAACTGAAGTTTGGTACACACATTATTGCCCATAAGATCTATAGTTCTAGTCAATAGAATAGTGTATCCTATGAAGCTATTGACCTAGCATACAAAGTGGTCAAGAATAACTTGACATTTGACCTAGTAGACTTATTGTTAAAACAGTTTAACAAAAACATGGAAAGCATTAAAACTTCCAAAAACAATCCATGTAAGTTTGGATCCTTGTTGGTCTATTTATTCTTCTATGTTCTGAAATTCTTCCCTTCTAAAGGAAAAGTTGTATGGAGAAAAGATGTGCCAGTCCTCTATGAAATAAATGAATACATCTCAGAAATGGGTGAAAATTTTGAAAGCATCATGGATAATTATTTTGAGTCTTTCAAAGAGAAAATGAATGACAGATTCTGGATTCCACAGAAGTTGGTGGAAGATTACAAAGATGACATTTGTTTTATGGTGGATTGTGATAATGTATATATTCAAGCAGTTAAACCGAGGACTGTATACGTAAAACCTCTTCCTTATGAGGTAAATATTGATGAAACCAAGAATATCATTGAAGCTCTTCTTAATCAGCCTGTCAATCCCAAAGCTCCATATTTTGGAACATATGATGAAGCTAAGGTGAGAATTGAACTAAGCATAAAGCTTCCACAGGCGGTAAACAAAGGAAAGAAGAGGATAGCCAAAATGCAAATGATAACCGAAAAAGATAAAAAGAAGAGGAAAAGGATGAGAAAATAGAGGAACCAGAACTTGCAAAGAAGAAAGGAAAGGTATTCATCACTAAGGAACCTATGCCTCCCACTACTGTGTTTACAAGGAGAAATACAAGAGACAAGGCAGACAAGGCAGATAAAGACATAATATTCAAAAGGCCACCTCTAAACCTTCAAGAAAAGCTAAAACTCTTTAGAGACGGATCAGGATCTAGAGTAAGTAACATAAAATCCTTAAAATATGAAACCAGATCGGAAATAGAACAGAAGGAAATAGAAGATGCTGTTATTGAAAAGATGGGACAGTGGAAATACTCTCCTGAAGAAATAGCCCCACAGGTTCCAGCAGTTCTACTAAATCCAATAAAAATGAGATGGAGCAATGCAAAGCAAACTGTGATAGACATATTTGATCAAAACCTGAGAAAGTTAATGCCGAGCTTGAAAAATGATGAAGTAAAGAAGGCATTAAAAGAAAATGAAAATAAGATGACATTGAAGTTCAATACTTGTTTGATTTTGATCAACAATATTGAATCGGTTGTGAAGGCTGCAAATGCTACATAGAAGAACATATACCACCTTCACCAACCGAGCATTGAAACTGTAATAATAAAAGATATTGAAGATGACAGTGATGAACAAGAAGAAGACACTGAGGTAGATGATATTGTGAGGATAGCAGCAGAAGTCATTGCATCCCTTCCTACCTCTCCAGTGAAAGTTTCTACATCCAGCTCGGAGACACCTTCAAGCATGGTTGTGACAACTTCCACATTTGTCCAATCATCCATAGCAACAACAGAAGCAGCTACCATTTCTTCTACCGAGTTGCAGTCTCCCGCATCATCAAGTTTTCCAGCAGTAAGTTTTCCAGTTTTTGAATCTTCAAGTGTAAATATTTTAAGTTCTCCAGTAGAAAGTATGCCAGTCTCTATAGCCAGCCCTACTTTATCTACTGTCACTACTACCAAAGCATTAAGTTCAGATAAGCCTAAGGCTCTACCGAGTATAAAATTTTTGGGTAAGAATGTAGTAGAGGATATAGACCTAGATGAAGAGATAGAAATTCCTACATTAGATTTTGCAAATCTATCAGTGGACCAAATGCAAAATATAGGTGAGATCCTCCAAAGGAAAGGAAAACAAAAGAAGCTTAAAGAGGAGAGAGACAAGGAGTATCAAATCATCAAGGATGCTAAGGACATTTTGTCTGATGCATTAGGCATTAAAGTAGACTCCTCCCAGCATGTTTTGTTACAATTAGCAGAAGCAGTTGAGAAATACAATGAGGATTCATTTGGGACAGAAAATTTAGTTGAAAGAGCCGAGAAGAGATTCAACAATAAAGTGCTTGAGCACATTGCTCAGCACATAGCTATTAACCAAGTAGAATTGTCTTCAGTTTTGTCAAACACTGAATCTATCTATTCAAATGCTACCTCTCTTTTGGCCAGATTGTGCAATATTGCAGAGTTCACAAAGGATGTTAAGGATAAAATGAATAAAATGGATGAGGATATGAAGATTAGCATACAGAAGCTGCAACTTGAACCAAGTTCAAGCTCTGCTCATCACATGAAAAGCTCACACCTATCAAATATGCAGTCTGATCTACTGAAAGAAGACACAAGGATCCAGTCCACACTGCTAGACATCCAACACATGATCCTTCCCATCATGAATAAAATGTATAAGCACATTGAACATTCCAAAACATTGATTCATGACAATCAGTTCTCTATAGCAGATCACATGATTGAACTCTCTGCAGAAGTCCAAATTGCAATACAAACATGTAAGATCCTGCAAGAAAGTTGGGACAGAACCTTGGCACTAATAATGAAGGTACATTTTGATTTTTTATCAAATTTTGGATTCTCTCTTTAAAATACCCGTATACACACCTTTGGCATTATCGTCAAAAAGGGGGAGATATGTATAGAAGAAGATTTGTATAGAAATAGTTAGTACATTGAAAGGGGGAGACAATGTATAAAGCCCTATAACAAAGACAAATTTTGAAAAATCAAAATAAAACTCAGCATGATTCGTGTATATAAATTTTGGCCAATAAGTGTTTTTGTCACTAATGCCAAAGGGGGAGATTGTTTGCATTAAGCAGAATTGCCACTAGTGACAACACTTATTTTTGTTCACAGTGCAAACCGAGTAGACAGTGCAAACCGAGCAGACAGTGCAAACCGAGCAAACTGTGCAAACCGAGCAGACAGTGCAAACCGAGAAAATAGTGCAAATCGAGCAAACAGTGCAAACTGAGCAAACAGTGCAAACTGAGCAGACAGTGCAAACCGAGCAGACAATGCAAACCGAGAAGACAGTGCAAACCGAATAGGACAGTGTAAACCGAGTAACATCATGTCTACCGAGTCACCAGTATTTACCGAGTTCGAAACCTACCGAGTGATCAGTATGAACCGTGCCTTCACTTCTACCCAGTGCATGACGATGTCGAGTAATGCAGTGGATGCCGAGTATCAGAAAGTCACCGAGTTAGTTTGCAGGAACCGTGTAACCATACTTGGGCTGACTTAGTAGCACTTATGTTTATTTGTCAAGCCGACTTAGTAGCACTTATGTTTATTTGTCAAGCTGACTTTTTAATTGTAATTGTAATTAATTGTTTAAGACTTGTATATAAATAATGTTGTAAAAATGTCAAGAAATATGCAAGAAGAAGTATATGTGAAAGAGAAAGAAAGGCAGAGATAAGCGAATTACAGAAGGCTTCAGAAGTATAAGGAACAACAAAGACAAATTCATCACAGAAGGTGATCAGTACATCAGTGAATCTCAATCAGCAATCCAGTTGCAAAGCCAGAGATCTACTGTTTCATTCTAACAGGTGAATCAGTACTAAATCCTTTAACCGGGTAGACTTTACAGTATTTTTTAAAATCTCTTTACCGAGTGCATACTTCATTGTATGTTTGTAAATCCTTTAACAGGGTGGATTTAGCAATCCTTATTGCTCCTAACAGGGCAGATCATCAGAAGTGATCAAATTGTAAGCCTTAACCGGCCAACTTTATTCTGCAGTATTAAAGCTTTGTGGGTTTCATCCCCACCCCAGTTTTACTTTCTTTTGGAAGGTTTCTGGGTAACCAAATCTATGTGTCATTATTGTGAATGCATTTAAGTTTCATGCTTTCTGTATGCAAAGGTTAAAAAGTAAATTACATGTTAAAATTGTAAGAAAATTTGGAGTTACTGATTCACCCCTCCCCTCTCAGTAACTCGGTTAATTCCTGAATATTTCCAACATATGTATGTATATATATATCTATATGTATATATGTATATGTGTGTGTGTGTATATGTATATATATATGTGTATATGTATATATATATATATGTGTATATGTATATATATGTGTGTGTGTGTCTGTATATATATATATATATATATATATATATATATATATATATATAACAACAATATTAAATATTTTCAGATGATGTAACTATATATTATTATATAGTTTTCAACATCCATTTATGAACTACAATATAAACCTTGGTAGCCATACTACTGATCTAGTTGAAAACATCTGTTATATATATTTTATGGTTCATGAATAAAACTATAATTGTTTTGAAAAACTAGCTGATATGTGCACAATTTTTTGTAGAGGTCTATATAATAGAATTATATCTTAACAAGGATTAATTGGTACAATTAAATGTTAGTAAACAAACATGGATTAAAGGAAAATACAAAAAAATTGAAATTAAACTAAAATGTATTACTCAAATTTTAACTTATGCACCATACTATTGTACAATAACAGGCTCATTTAACAATGCATACATTACATGATTTGGATTCTTAGCTAGGGGTCTATCTGTCATCTTAACAATAATTATGGTATCCTCTAGACAGAATGCACCATTGACCATAATTGAAAACTCTGAAAACACAATGGATATATGTGAAATTTTTAGCATTTTTTCTTCATTATCTGCATTTTTTTAATCAAAATCATCCAATTTTTTTTTTAAAAAGAACACTGAAAAATGCAAATCTAAAATTATTTTTTTTCTTATTTTGGGTGCATTTTGTCGGGAGCATAGCCACCATCATTTTATAAGACAATTTAAACCATGATATAAATGTAAACCTAACCATTATACTAACCCTTATCTTAACCCCAAACCCTAACCCCACCAGTAATGCTAATTGTATTTTTATATTTTAATACAGATTTTAATAGTACTTGTAATATACCTATTAGATTTTACAAACAAAGAAGCAACTCACTGAAAACACAGAAAATAAATAAATAAATAAAAATCGCTCAAATTTTAACTTGTGCAGCGTATTGTTCTACCCAATCAAGTGACTTATTCAATAAATTCATACATGGCATGGATATGGATCTAATAAGGGGTTTATCTCTCATGTTAATAGTAATTGTAACACCAAGCATGATAGGAACATCACATTACAACATACCCTATCAATAATCCTAACCTCTACTCCACTCCTAATCATAACTCTGACCAAAATAGTAACTGTAGTGATACTACTATCTACCTAACCCTAACCATCCTCGTTACCAAATTCATAATCTTAAACCATGAATACTAAAAAAATGGAAAACCCTTACTCTAATCCTAATAGTGTTCATAATCCTATAAAATATCATAACCTAATTATTAAATCCTAACAGTAATATAGATACTTGAACTTGTCCCCATACATCTGTATGCACAAGTTGTAATCTCTCATTTTTCTTTTCCTTCCCACTCTTTACAAAACTAACCCTCTTTTATTTTCCATAAACACAAATTTAACATTAATCCATATTGACACATTTTAGACTGCGTAAAAGTTTCTTTGAATGAAGTAATTTCATCCCTTTTTCACTCATGTTCCCGAGTCTATTGTGCCAGAGTGCTATGTCAGAACCTACATCAATAATTTGATGTTCTTCCTGCTCAACTGCAGCCATTGTTCCTGAACATTCATTATTTTTTGAAATAATTAAAGTAGAAGGAACAATATAACCTATACAAAGATATAATGTACCTACTTTCACACATTTTGCTACTACTAAGGAACCTTTTGAAACCTTCCAATAACATATCATTAAAAGTAACTGTGCAACCCTCATCACCCAGTTGCCCTACTAAAATTAAATTCCTACTCAGCCTTGGAACATGTATTACCTCTTGTAGTAGCCTATAATTCCCATTCTCCAACTTAATCTTAATTTTTCCCTTTCCAACTATTAGGGTCTATCAGGGTGTAATTAGGTCCCAATTACTTGTAGTTGTATATAATTCAGTCATCCATGTGTAATAGGTCCTTATTGCTCTAATTAAGCCTGATTGCTCATAATTGGTTGTGATTGGCCTAATTAGGTCCTAATATATCCTATATGATCTAATTAGGTAAGAATTGGGTCTAATTGGGTCATAATTAGTCGTAAATGAATGTAGTTGAGTCCTAATTGGTCCTAATTGGTCATAATTGGTCCTAATCAGTCTAATTGGGTCTAATTCCTTCCTAATTGGTCTACAATTAAGTCTAATGAGGTCCTAATTGGTATATTTGAGTCTAATTGGGTGATATTTGGTCTCATTGGTCTAATAAGGTCATAATTGGGTCTAATTAGGTCCTAATTGGGTCTATTAGGGTGTAATTAGGTCCCCAGTGCTTGTAATTGAGTATAATTTAGTCTTCCATGCGTAATAGGTCCTAATTGGTCTAATTGGGTCTAATACCATCCTAATTGGTCTAGAATGAAGTCTAATTAGGTCCTAATAAGTATAATTGAGTCTAATTAGGTCCTATTTGGTCTAATTGGTCCTAATACATCTAGTCAGGTGTAATTGGGTCTTCAATGGTCTAATTGACTCTAATTAGGTCCTAATTGGTCCTCATTGGTTTAACTAGGTTTAGATAAAGTCAACATATGTCTAATTTGGTGTAATTATGTTGTAGTTGGGAGTTACTGGGTGTAATTGTGTCCTAAATTGTCCCAATTGGTCCTAGTAGGTCTAATTGGGTCCTAATAGATCATAATTGGTTTAGAATTAAGTCTAATGAGGTCCTTATTGCTCTAATTAAGTCTGATTGGTCATAATTGGTCGTGATTGGCCTAATTAGGTCCTAATACATCCTGTATGATCTAATTAGGTTAGAACTGGGTCTAATTAGGTCATAATTAGTTGTAAATGAATGTAGTTGAGTCCTAATTGGTCCTAATTGGTCCTAATTGGTCGTAATTGTTAGAAAGTAAAGTCCACCAAGATAACTGAGAGGGGGGGGGGGTGAATTATTTATCAGATAATTATAACCTTTATCAACTTCAACAACATTTAACCATGTGAACAATATAATTACCAACCATAGAAAGATACTCATACACAATGACACAATAACACAAGATATGTTAACTAGGGAACCTCTTGATTAGAGAGTAAACCCCGGTGAGAATGATGCCCACAAAAGATGCACTAATATGAATATTCCTTGTGAAAGGATGGAATCTGTTAGGAGTCTTATGAAATACATTTAGTACATATGAATCCCTGTTAGGAGATTTTGAATCCCTGTTAAAAGATTCTGACCCTATTAGGAGTTGTGGAAGACAAAAGGACCCACTACCCAAATAGCTTCAGGGTAAGATCATTAAACACACTGTTCAAATGACCTTAAGATTATTCAATAGAATAATATGAAATATGTTACCTCCTCACTATGCCAAACTGCACTCACTGCTACAATAGATCTCAATTCCAGATCTCTGTACTTCGCATGTCTTCTTTCACAATTTCTCTTTCACAACTTCATTAGCTCTTTTCTTCACCTCATGCTTACATTCACATTCAACCATACCATGCTTACACTTCTTTCACATTACAATTACTTTTCAACAAGGAAAATAATTCCTTCCTTTATAGCACACTCAAATAATTACAAATGAGTCGGCACACAAATACAAAATAAAAGTTTCCACACGCTACATCAAAATTACACAAAAATTATCTGCTTCCAAGGGCAATAAATTTTCACTCGTGTGACCTCAAAGTTTGCACTATGAACCACATCACCATGAATGTGTCTCAATCTTCCCTTTAACTGTGCAAAACTAGATTCCATCCTGATTAAGAGATATCATCTGATTTCCACAAACCGCTACTCATGAACACTGTCTGAATACTGCTTCCACCAAAATGATCATAACTTTCATGAATCAATGAATTACTATCTATGCTCTTAACCATAGACATATAGCATATCAAATATTATAACCTCGACATCCCATGGTTCCAATTACAATATCCCATGTGCGCTAATCAAAACACTATCTGCTTCTCTGCTAGTCTCCAGAAGATCACTGTGTTGACATCAATGACTATCATAGTCATGAATTCAACAAAAACTACTACAGAATGATTGCCAACATTCAAAATTCATTCCTAACAATCTCCCCCATTGGCATTGATGGCAACATAGATGAAAAACATCCAATGTTCCAAAAATCGAATACTGCACCATTGTTGCTCTGACAAACATTTTTGAATCTTCTTCATCAATAAAATCTTACTTCATTGTCCTAGTCAGTTCTCTCCAATAGATGGTACAAATGGTTTTTCATGTACACTTTCCCCCATTGACATCAATGACAAAAATTTCATCACTATTTCAACAACAACTCAATGTCAAAAGACACTATTTCAAAAAATACATTCACAAGAGTCCTCGTGACTCAACTCAGATACACATACTCCCCCATAGAGGAAGTACCAACATCTAATCTACAAGAAAGATAGGGCTCATATACCACTAGACAGATGCAACCAACAGCATCATTGCTCAAAAGTAGGCTGGGGCATAACCCCAAGCATACCTCTCAGATACTCAAATGTATCCTTGGGCAAAGGCTTTGTAAATATGTTTTCTATCTTCTCCTTTGTGCTTATGTACTCCAATCTGACTTCTTTCTCTACAAATTTCTCTCCTACAACATGATACTTGATCTCTATATGCTTAGTCTTAGAATGTAATACAAGATTCTTAGACATACTAACTGTACTGGTGTTGTCGCAATGTATGACAATAGGCTCAACAAACTTAATTCCAATATCTTTCAGCATTTGCTTCATCCAAATTATTTGGTTACAATTGTTTGCTGTTGCTACATACTCTACTTCTACTATACTTTGTGAAATACAATTCTCCTTCTTGCTTAGCGAAGAAACTAATCTTCCTCCAAGAAAAAAGGCTCCACCACTGGTGCTTTTCTTATCATCAACACTACCTCCCCAATTAACATCTATATATTCACATAGGGTAAAATCATCAGATTTTTCATACCACAATCCATAGTCCATTGTGCCTCTTAAATATCTTAGTATCCTCTTTACTGCTGCATAATGTGACTCTCTAGGTTCAGCTTGAAATCTTTCTACAATTCCAATAGAATGTGCTATATCAAGTCTTATATGTGTCAACTACTGCAATCCTCCAATCATGGATCTGTATTTCTTCTACTCAACTACTAGTGTTTCATCTTTGCTAGACGCTTTATGTCCTATAACCATAGGTGTTCCAACTAGTTTATAGTTCTCCATTCCAAATCATTTTAGTAAATCATTCAAGTACTTTGTCTAACTTACAAAGATACCATCATTGTTCTATGTTATTGTAATCCCAAAAAATATTTCATCTCACCAATCATACTCATTTCAAATTCAACTTTCATTTCATCAACAAATTTATCACTAGCTTCATCTTCTCCTCCAAAGATAATGTCATCAACAAAAATAACCATAACTAACAATCCATTTTCAATTTGTTTTATGTACAGATTATTATTTGTTGTTCCTTTAGTAAATCCCTATTTTAAAAAATACTTATCCAGTCTTGCATACCAAGTTCTAGGTGCTCACTTTAGTCCATATAATTCTTTCTTCAATTTGCATACCATGTCTCCTTCTTGAGTCAAAGGAAAACCTTTAGGCTACTCAATGTAGACTTCTTCCAATTCACCATTCAGAAATGTGGACTTCACATCCATTTGATACACTTTGAATTTCTTAAAAGCTGCATAGGCCAAAAACATTCGTATTGCTTCAATTCTTGCTACAGGTGAAAAAATTTCTTCATAGTCAATTCCTTCTTGCTGTGAGTATCCTTTACATACCAATCTTTCTTTTTTTCTTACTACTTCTCCTTGTTCATTCATCTTATTTCTGAATACCCATTTAGTTCCAATCACATTCTTGTCTTTAGGTCTAGGGACCAATTCCCATGTCTTGTTCTTTTCAATCTGATCTAGTTTTTCTTTCATAGCATTAATCCAATGTTCATCTTCACAAGCTTCACTAGTAGATTTAGGTTCAATTTGAGAAATCAAACATAAATGTACCTTATTCTGAGTTAGAACTCCTCTATCCAAACTTCCAATAACTTGTTTAATAGGATGATGTCTTGATATATACCTGTTCAGTGTCATAGTCTCAAATCTTGCTTCAACTGTAGATTCTTCTCTAGATTCCTCTCTGGTTTCTTTAGCATGACTTTCATTCAACAATTCACTATCAGTCTCATAGAATAATTCAGTAGTTTCAATGTTAGGCTGAGGATGAGTCTCTTCATTGGATTCATAATCAAGCATTCTTTCCTAAATTTTAAACTTTTCATCAACTTTAACATTTGTGCTCTCAACAATAGTTTTAGTTCTCTTATTGTAACATCTCTATGCTTTTCTTTTCAAAGAATATCCAAGAAAAATTCCTTCATCACTTCGAGGATCAAAATTTCCAATATCATCATCTCTCTTTATATAACATTTGCTTCCAAAAATTCTAAAATACTTAACTGAGGGTGCATGTCCAAACCATAATTCATAAGGTGTCTTGTCTATGTCTTCTCTAATTTGTACTCTGTTCATTGTATATACTGTTGTATTCATTGCTTCTCTCCAAAATGTCTTCACCAAATCATTCTCAAATAACATAGCTCTTGTTTCTTCAGTTACTGACCTATTTCTTCTTTCTACAATACCATTTTGTTTAGGTGTTCTAGGGGCTGAAAATTGTCTCTTAATACCATTCACTTCACAAAAAGTGTTAAACTCTCTAGAAGTAAATTCTCCACCTCTATCAGATCTCAAACATTTAATCTTCATTCCAGATTCATTCTTAAATTTATTCTTAATGATCTTAAACTTATCAAATGCTTTAGATTTTTCTTTTAGAAATGCAATCCACATCATTCTTGTAAAATCATCAACAAGAATCATAAAATACCTTTCTCCATAGAATCCTCTAGTCCTGGTAGGACTGCTCAAGTCTATATGAACAATCTCCAACTTCTCTGCCAATGTGAACTTCTTGCTAGGAAATGAACTTCTCTTTTTCTTAGCCATCACACATTCTTTGCAAATCATGTTAGTAGGCTTCATAATTTTAGGCAAATCCCTTATTGCAAGTGTATTACTCACTTTCACAATGTTATCAAAGTTTATATGACAAAACCTTCTATGCCATAACCAACTATCATCAATCTTAGTAATCAAGCATGTCATCTCAATAGGATTCAACTAAAATACATTACCTTTGGTTCTAGATCTAGTTCCAATCAGATTTCCATCTTTATCCTTTATCACACAAGTTTTCTTAGTAAACCAAACATGATATCCCTTATCCACTAATTGTCCAACACTCAAAATATTATGTTTCAATCCATTACCAAAGTAAACATCATTAGTGTTAGTCTTTCCATCAAGAGTAATAGATCTTATACCTTTAATCAAACAAGGTGCATTGTTTCCAACTCTCACAACTCCTCCATCATAATTGTTAAACTTTATGAACTTCTTCATGTCTCTAGTCATATGATGTGAATAACCACTATCTATAATCCAATCATCTTTCTTTTCAACTTGAGAAACTAAGGCTTTTTCTTCTTTAAAATCAGTTTCAGGATTTTCTTCTTTAATTGCTACAAATCCTATTTCATCATTATTCTCATTATCACTTTCACTCAAAGTTCTTTCTATACTAGCTTCAAGATCTTCATCATTAGCATAATAAAATTCCTTATATCTTCTAGGATTTAAATTGTTTCTATACTTTTTAACTCTCTTAGGACACTTAGATGCAAAATGACCATATTCTTGACAAGTCCAACATTTAAAAATTTTCTTACCATCTGGTTCTCTTTTCACAAGCAAGGAAATACCTTCTTCAATCTTCTTATCTTCTTCATTTCTAGATCTACTACTGTTGGCATAATCTCCACTCACACTGGCACTTCTTGACAAAGTAGGATGAATACTAAGAGCACTGAATGTTGTCTCCATTCTAGGTAAGTCTCCCGATAACCTCAAGTTCATCTCTGCTACTTCTAATCTTACTAGAAGAGTTTCTCTTGTAAATTTTTCTGTACAAGGTATAACTTGTTCAATCATCTATGTTGTCTAATTAAATATAGGATTTATATTCTCAGAATTTTCCATATCACTTCATTCTATATCTTTGTTCCTCCACAAGCTTTTATTCCTGCAATAATTTCTAACATTCTACCAATATAGCTTCTAACAGATTCATCTTCCATCATTCTTATATCTTCAAATGCACAAATCCAATTAAGTAATCTAGCTCTTTTTTCATGTTCATCGCCTTCAAAAGTAGAGTGTAAAGCTTTCCATATTTCATGAGATTTTTTCAAACATTTCACTTGACTATATTCATTCTCTGGAAGTGCTGTCAAAAGTGCTTCTCTTGCAAGTATGTTACACATGAATAGATCTAGCTCATCTTTAGATCCTATCTCAAGATTATCTTCTTCAATGATAGTTTTCTCATTCTTTGTAATCAACCAATAACCTGGTCCTAAACATAGTAGGATTGTCTTCATCTTCTCTTTCCAGCTATCAAAATTTACTCCATCAAACTTAGGGCTTTCTTTCCTAAAATTCACCATGGATCTTCTTAAGTTGTTAAACTTTTCTTTCAAGGACTTGCTACTCTGATACCAATTGTTAGAAAGAAAGTCCACCAAGATAACTAAGAGGCGGAGGGGGTGAATCAGTTATCAGATAATTATAACATTTATCAACTTCAATATTATTTAACCATGTGAACAATATAATTACCAACCATAGAAAGATATTCATACACAATGACACAATAACACAAGATATGTTAACTAGGGAACCTCTTGATCAGATAATAAAGCCCAATAGGAATGATGCCCAAAAAAGATGCACTAATATGAATATTCCTTGGGAAAGGATGGATGCTATTAGGAGTCTTATGAAATACATTGAGTACATATGAATCCCTATTAGGAGATTTTGAATCCCTGTTAAAAGATTCTAACCCTATTAGGAGTTATGGAAGACAAAAGGACCCACTGCCCAAACAACTTTAGGGTAAGATCACTAAGCACACTGTCCAAATGACCTTAAGATTATTCAATAGAATAATATGAAATATGTTACCTCCTCACTATCCCAAACTGCACTCACTGCTACACCAGATCTCAATTCCAGATCTCTGTACTTCACATGTCTTCTTTCACAACTTCATTATCTCTTTTCTTCACCTCATGCTTACATCCACATTCAACCATAGCATGCTTACAATTATTTCACATTACAATTAATTTTCAAAAAGGAAAAACATTCCTTCCTTTACAACACACTCAAATAATTACAAATGAGTCGGCACACAAATACAAAATAAAAGTTTCCACACACTACATCAAAATTACACAAAAACTATCAGCTTCCAAATGTAATAACTCTTCACTCGTGTGACCTCAAATTTTACACTATGAGCCACATCACCATCAATGTGTCTCAAACTTCCGTTTAACTACACAAAACTAGATTCCATCCTGATTAGGAGATATCACCCAATTTCCACAAACCGCTACTCAAGAACACTGCCTAAATACTGCTTCCACCAAAATGCTCATAACTTTCATGAATCAATGAATTACTATCTACACTCTTAACCATAGACATATAACATATCAAAGAGTATAACCTCAACATTGCATAGCTCCAACTATAATATCCCATGTGCGCTAATCAAAACACTATCTACTTCTTTGCTAGTCTCTAGAAGATCACTGTGTTGACATCAATGACAATCATACTCATGAATGCAACAACAACTACTATAGAATGACTGCGAACATTCAACATTCATTCCTAATGCTAATGGGTCTAATTGGGTCTAATTCCTTCCTAATTGGTATATGTGAGCCTAAATGGGTGATATTTGGTCTAATTGGTCTAAAAATGTCATAATTGGCTCTAATTACATCCTAATTGGGCCTATTAGGGTGTAATTAGGTCCCTAGTGCTTGTAATTGAGTATAATTTACTCTTCCATGTGTAATAGGTCCTAATTGGTCTAATTGGGTCTAATACCATCCTAATTGGTCTAGAATGAAGTCTAATTAGGTCCTAATTAGTATAATTGAGTCTCATTAGGTCCTATTTGGTCTAATTGGTCCTAATAGGTCTAGTCAGGTGTAATTGGGTCTTCAATGGTCTAATTGACTCTAATTAGGTCCTAATTGGTCCTCATTGGTCTAACTAGGCTTAGATAAAGTCAAAATAGGTCTAATTTGGTGTAATTGTGTCATAGTTGGGACTTACTAGGTGTAATTGGGTCCTCAATTGTCCCAATTGGTCCTAATAGGTCTAATTGGGTCCTAATAGGTCCTAATTAGTTTACAATTAAGTCTAATGAGGTCCTTATTGCTCTAATTAAGTTGGAATGGTCGTAATTGGTCGTGATTGGCCTAATTAGGTCCTAATACATCCTATATGATCTAATTAGGTTAGAATTGGGTCTAATTAGGTCATAACTAGTTGTAAATGAATGTAGTTGAGTCCTAATTGGTCCTAATTGGTTGTAATTGGTCCTAATCGGTCTAATTGGGTCTAATTCCTTCCTAATTAGTGTACAATTAAGTCTAATGAGGTCCTAATTGGTATATTTGAGTCTAATTGGGTGATATTTGGTCTAATTGGTCTAATAAGGTCATAATTGGGTCTAATTAGGTCCTAATTGGGTCTATTAGGGTGTAATTAGGTCCCCAGTGCTTGTAATTGAGTATAATTTAGTCTTCCACACGTGCTATGTCCTAATTGGTCTAATTGGGTCTAATACCATCCATATTGGTCTAGAATGAAGTCTAATTAGGTCCTAATAAGTATAATTGAGTCTAATTAGGTCCTATTTGGTGTAATTTGTCCTAATAGGTCTAGTCAGGTGTAATTGGGTCTTCAATGGTCTAATTGACTCTAATTAGGTCCTAATTGGTCCTCATTGGTCTAAATAGGTTTAGATAAAGTCAAAATAGATCTAATTTGGTGTAATTGTGTCATAGTTGGGACTTACTAGGTGTAATTGGGTCCTAAATTGTCCCAATTGGTCCTAATAGGTCAAATTGGGTCCTAATAGGTTCTAATTGGTTTCGAATTAAGTCTAATGAGGTCCTTATTTCTCTAATTAAGTCTGATTGGTCATAATTGGTCGTGATTGGCCTAATTAAGTCCTAATATGTCCTATATGATCTAATTAGGTCATAATTGGGTCTAATTAGGTCATAATTAGTTGTAAATGAATGTAGTTGAGTCCTAATTGGTCGTAATTGGTCCTAATCAGTCTAATTGGGTCTAATTCCTTCCTAATTGGTCTACAATTAAGTCTAATGAGGACCTAATTAGTATATTTGAGTCTAATTGGGTGATATTTGGTCTAATTGGTCTAATAAGGTCATAATTGGGTCTAATTAGGTCCTAATTAGGTCTATTAGGGTGTAATTAGGTCCCCAGTGCTTGTAATTAAGTATAATTTAGTCTTCCACATGTAATAGGTCCTAATTGGTCTAATTGGGTCTAATACCATCCTAATTGGTCTAGAATGAAGTCTAATTAGGTCCTAATTAGTATAATTGAGTCTAATTATGTCCTATTTGGTGTAATTGGTCTGATTAGGTGTAGTCAGGTGTAATTGGGTCTTCAATGGTCTAATTGACTCTAATTAGGTCCTAATTGGTCCTCATTGGTCTAACTAGGTTCAGATCAAGTTAAAATAGGTCTAATTTGGTCTAATTGTGTCCTAGTTGGGACTTACTGGGTGTAATTGGGTCCTAAATTGTCCCTATTGGTCCTAATAGGTCTAATTGGGTCCTAATAGGTCCTAATTGGTATAGAATTAAGTCTAATGAGGTCCTTATTGCTCTAATTAAGTCTGATTGGTCAGAATTGGTCATGATTGGCCTAATTAGGTCTGAATACGTCCTATATGATCTAGTAAGGTTAGAACTAGGTCTAATTAGGTCATAATTAGTTGTAAATGAATGTAGTTGAGTCCTAATTGGTCCTAATAGGTTGTAATTGGTCCTAATCAGTCTAATTGGGTCTAATTCCTTTCTAATTGGTCTACAATTAAGTCTAATGAGGTCCTAATTGCTATATTTGAATCCAATTGGGTGATATTTGGTCTAATTGGTCTAATAAGATAATAATTTGGGCTAGTTAGGTCATAATTGGGTCTATTATGGTGTAATCAGGTTCCCAGTGCTTGTAATTGAGTATAATTTAGTCTTCCATGCGTAATAGGTCCTAATTGGTCTAATTAGGCCTAATACCATCCTAATTGGTCTAGAATGAAGTCTAATTAGGTCCTAATTAGTATAATTGAGTCTAATTATGTCCTGTTTGGTCTAATTGCTCCTAATAGGTCTAGTAAGGTATAGTTGGGTCTTCAATGGTCTAATTGACTCTAATTAGGTCCTAATTGGTCCTCATTGGTCTAATTAGGTTCAGATAAAGTCAAAATAGGTCTAATTTGGTGTAATTGTGACATAGTTGGGAGTTACTGGCTGTAATTGGGTCCTAAATTGTCCCAATTGGTCCTAATAGGTCTAATTGGGTCCTAATAGGTCCTAATTAGTTTAGAATTAAGTCTAATGAGGTCCTTATTTCTCTAATTAAGTTTGATTGGTTGTAATTGGTTGTGATTGGCCTAATTAGGTCCTAATACCTCCTATATGATCTAATTAGGTCAGAATTGGGTCTAATTAGGTCATAATTAGTTGTAAATGAATAGATTTGAGTCCTAATTGGTCCTAATTGGTCGTAATTTGTCCTAATCGGTCTAATTATGTCTGATTCCTTCCTAATTGGTCTACAATTAAGTCTAATGAGGTCCTAATTGGTATATTTGAGTCTAATTGGGTGATATTTGGTCTAATTGGTCTAATAAGGTCATATTTGGGTCTAATTAGGTCCTAATTGGGTCGACTAGGATGTAATTAGGTCCCCAATGCTTGTAATTGAGTATAATTCAGTCTTCCATGTGTAATAGGTCCTAATTAGTCGAATTGGGTCTCATACCATCCTAATTGGTCTAGAATGAAGTCTAATTAGGTCCTAATTAGTATAATTGAGTCTAATTAGGTCCTATTTGGTCTAATTAGGTCTTATTTGGTCTAATTAGTCCTAATAGGTCTAGTCAGATGTAATTGGGTCTTCAATGGTCTAATTGACTCTAATTAGGTCCTAATTGGTCCTCATTGGTCTAACTAGGTTCATATAAAGTCAAAATATGTCTAATTTGATGTAATTGTGTCATAGTTCTGACTTACTGGATATAATTATGTCCTAAATTGTCCCAATTGGTCCTAATAGGTCTAATTGGGTCTTAATAGGTCCTAATTAGTTTAGAATTAAGTCGAATGGGGTCCTTCTTGCTCTAATTAAGTCTGATTGGTCGTCATTGGTTGTGATTGGCCTAATTAGGTCATGATACGTCCTATATCATCTAATTAGGTCATAATTGGGTCTAATTAGGTCATAATTAGTTGTAAATGAATGTAGTTGAGTCTTAATTGGTCATAATTGGTCCTTATCAGTCTAATTGGGTCTAATTCCTTCCTAATTGGTCTACAATTAAGTCTAACGAGGTCCTAATTGGTATATTTGATTCTAATTGGATGATATTTGGTCTAATCGGTCTAATAAGGTCATAATTGGGTCTAATTAGTTCCTAATTAGGTCTATTAGGGTGTAATTAGTTTCCCAGTGCTTGTAATTGAGTATAATTCTTTCTTCCATGCATAATAGGTCCTATAATTGGTCATAATTGGGTGTAATTAGTTCCTAATTAGGTCTATTAGAGTGTAATTAGGTTCCCAATGCTTGCAATTGAGTATAATTATGTCTTCCATGCGTAATAGGTCCTATAATTGGTCTAATTGGGTCTAATACCATCCTACTTGGTCTAGAATGAAGTCTAACTAGGTCCTAATTAGTATAATTCAGTCTAATTGTGTCCTACTTGGTCTAATTGGTCCTAATAGGTCTAGTCGAGTGTAATTGCATCTTCAATGGTATAATTGACTCTAATTAGGTCCTAATTGGTCCTCATTGGTCTAACTAGGTTTAGATAAAGTCAAAATAGGTCTAGTTTGGTGTAATTGTGTTGTAGTTGGGACTTACTAGGTGTAATTGGGTCCTAAATTGTACCAATTGGTCCTAATAGGTCTAATTAGGTCCTAATAGGTCCTAATTGGTTAGAATTAAGTCTAATGAGGTCCTTATTGCTCTAATTAAGTCCGATTCATTGTAATAAGTCGTGATTGGCCTAGTTAGGTCCTAATATGTCCTATATGATCTAATTAGGTCAAAATTGTGTCTAATTAGGTCATAATTAGTTGTAAATGAATGTATTTGAGTCCTAATTGGTCATAATTGGTCTTAATTGGTCCTAATTGGTCTAATTGGGACTAATTCCTTCCTAATTGGTCTACAATTAAGTCTAATGAGGTCCTAATTGGTATATTTGAGTCTAATTGGGTGATATTTGGTCTAATTGGTCTAATCAGGTCATAATTGGGTCTAATTAGGTCCTAATTGGGTCTATTAGGGTGTAATTAGGTCCTAAGTGCTTGTAATTGAGTATAATTCAGTCTTCCACATGTAACAGGTCCTAATTGGTCTAATTGGGTCTAATACCATCCTAATTGGTCTAGAATGAAGTCTAATTAGGTCCTAATTAGTATAATTGAGTCTAATTAGGTCCTATTTGGTCTAATTGGTCCTAATAGGTCTAGTCCGGTGTAAGTGGGTCTTCAATGGTCTAATTGACTCTAATTAGGTCCTAATCGGTCCTCATTGGTCTAACTAGGTTCAGATAAAGTCAAAATAGGTCTAATTTGGTGTAATTGTGTTGTAGTTGGGACTTACTAGGTGTAATTTGGTCCTAAATTGTCCCAATTGGTCCTAATAGGTCTAATTGGATCCCAATAGGTCCTAATTGGTTTAGAATTAAGTCTAATGAGGTCCTTATTGCTCTAATTAAGTCTGATTGGTTGTAATTGGTCATGATTGGCCTAATTAGGTCCTAATATGTCCTATATGATCTAATTAGGTCAAAATTGGGTCTAATTAGATCATAATTAGTTGTAAATGAATATTGGTGAGTCCTAATTGGTCCTAATTGGTTGTAATTGGTCCTAATCGGTCTAATTGGGTCTAATTCCTTCCTAATTGGTCTACAATTAAGTCTAATGAGGTCCTAATTGGTATATTTGAGTCTAATTGGATGATATTGTGTCTAATTGGTCTAATAAGGTCATAATTTGGTCTAATTAGGTGCTAATTGGGTCTATTAGGGTGTAATTAGGTCCCCAGTACTTGTAATTGAGTATAATTCAATCTTCCACATGTAATAGGTCCTAATTGGTCCAATTAGGTCTAATACCATCCTAATTGGTTTAGAATGAAGTCTAATTAGGTCCTAATTAGTATAATTGAGTCTAATTAGGTCCTATTTGGTCTAATTGGTCTAATTAAGTCTACGTAGGTCCTAATTGGTCTAATTGACTCTAATTAGTCTATTTAGGTCTAATTAGGTCCTTATTATAGTTCTATTTGAGTTTATTGTTACATTTGAAATAGGGAGCTATGATTAGAGTTCAATTCACATCTATGGGGAACATGAAGAAACACTCTCTGATTATAAAGGAGTGTCTCTTTTCATTTGTAGGAAGCCTTTTTCATTTATTTTTTTATATATAGTTTTAATTTTACTTATATATTTAATACTTTTTTATAAATACATTTTTTTTTTTGTTGAGTAATAGGCCGAAGCCAAGATCAACATGGGGCTCAAGAAAACTTCAACCCAAGAGCTCCCAAATGAGAGGCTCACAACTTACCATTGCGTTGTGTGGTAATAGCTTTTTATATATACTTTTAATTTTAATTTTATATTTATATTTAGTTTTAGATTTAGATTTAGATATAGATTTAATTTTAGTTTTACATTTAGATTTAGTTTGAGTTTGAGTTAGAGTTCATATTCTATATAGAATGTTGGCCTAATACAATGTACTGTATCCTACACTCAGAACTTGTAAATCAAATGTTCAAGTTCCGGTCCTTACAAAGTGATCCTGGGAATCCCTTTATAGAAATTAATGATTGCATACAAGCTTTGGATCCCTTTAGAAAAGACAAAATAATTCAAATCATATAGGACAAAAAATGACAAGGACCACTTTATTGTTATATTTTTTCAAAGTTGCTTATTGACTTAGCTAAATCCTAACTTACATAAAATCCAAATAAAATCACACTTGAAATCTAACACTCAACTTAACCCTAATCCTAATACAATTAAACAATAACCCTAACTCTATATCTAATTGAACTCTAATTATAACCATAAGTATAATCATACATTATCCATATTCAAACCCTTACCATAATGAATACTTACTTATAGTTAGCTTCAACCCTAACAATAACTCAAAAATTTCCCTCTAATTGAATGCTAACCCTAAGCTAACCTTAACTCTAACCCTAATTATGCTTAACCCATAACACTAATTGAACTATATCCCTAATTGAACTCTAACCATAATCATAAACCTAAACCAAATCCTAGCCGTAATTATAAAATTAAAATTAATCCTAATCTTACCCTAACACTAACCCAAACCATATCCCTAGGTTTAATGGTAACCCTTTATCCAAACCCTAACCCTAATACTCACCATGCTATAAATGCTAACCCTAATGATAATCATAATCATAAGCCCTAATCTCAACTACAACCAAAATCCTAACCTTTACCATAATACTAACCATGATGCAAACCCTAACCATGACAATAATACTAAATCTAAGCCCTAATCCCAACCCTAATACTAACTTATATAGTTAATGACTTATACTTTAAGATTTAGATTTAGTTTTACTTTTAGAGTTAGATTTATCTCTTAAATTTAGATTTTAATAATTATTTTATTTAATATTTGGATTTAAACTTAAATATGGAGGGCAATTCTATCATATTGCTTTAGATATAGATAATTTATATTTTCCATTTACTAAATAGATTATTTACCATATTCATGCAATGAATATTCTTTAAACTATATAGTAACCAATATGTGGACATTAGTTACAATATTAAAATAGTTAAAATTTAATAGTTTTAAGGTGGAATCAATTTATTAGCATGAGTAATTACCTAAGAGATTATCTTTCAATAACTTTCAAATTCTTAAGAGATGACTTAAAAGATTAGCTTTCTAAACTCATGAGATAAGCAAAGCTTCAAGACATAGGATTTCTTACTTGTTTTAATTTGAAAATTGTTGATCATATATACAAAATAACAATTTTATAACAATATATAATTCTTTTTAATATTAAAAATATAATTGGCCCTCTGATGATGATGTAACAATGTGAAACAATACCACCAAATCAAAGATGAAGAAACCAATTGTAATGGACTTGGAGGCAGAAGAAAAAGAGTAAAGTACACCTCACACCTGATCTGGAATTCTAGGGAGAGCATGTATCAAACAAATGATGATGTAGGTTAGCCTGTAATGGCAGTCATCATTCATGCAACAACTCAAGTAACTGCACTGAAATATCCTCAAACAAAGGTGCCAACTGTGAAGATTCCATTTTTTTGGAAGTTGTTTTCTATTTCTCCAGTCTTATGTTATCATTTTGAACTATTTTTCTCTAGTGCAAGTCACTTTCTTGGCCATCTGAAGATTTTTGCATCCTTTCTTTGAGGATTCCAAGATGGCTAGTGATATAAATAGCAATTTTGCTTCTTTTGGTAAAGGTGGTTGATCATACTTTGTAAACAAAGTTTTGAATATAGGATCTTATTTCTTACAAATCTTTGTTAAAGTGTACTAATGTTGTTCATATATTAATACAAAATACTAGAACTTGTTTTCTATTTCTGGATGTCTTCATGAATGGATGTTTTAGTTCTCTTATGTGTTAAATTGTAAGGCTTTTTAGTGCATTATTTACAAGTTAGATATAGGGGTTGACCTTAAGTTCTTTCAAGGGAAGAATAAATCTTAAGGGAGGTCTCTAGGAATTAACTATTCATGTATGAATTTGATAGTAGGGTTAGCAATTGGGAGAATGGAATGTAAGGCATTTCATTTGAGTTTTAGTGTCTTTCTTTTGATAGGATTCTGTTGATGTGGGGTTTGACTATGATGCCCTAATGAATAAGGCACTGGTTATTGCTTGATTTGGATGTATTCACCATCATATAATCAAATAATGTGTTCAATTTACTTTTATTGCAAGTTTCTTAATTGAATCATTTATGTCAAGCACATAGATCACTATTGTAATGCTTTGAAGAAGCTTTTGAGAAAGGTAAACCCACCTGAGTTTCATACTCAAAGTGAAGAATATTTTAGACCTTAATACCTTAGCATTTGAATTGTGCTAGATACATTAGTTGGGAATACATGTGTTTTTTATTTCAGGAATTTTCATAATTCTTTTAATCATCTACAATTTTAAGTGCTAACATATCTTCTAGAATGAATGCACCATTGACCAAATTCGAATAATCCAAAAAACACAATAGAATTTTTGTGCAAATTTCACCATCTGTTCTTCATGATTTGGTTGTTACGAATCGAAAATAACTAAAAAAAATTTGGAAAAAAAATCTGCATTTTTTTCAGTCCTGAAAATTTTATATTTCTATTAATGGTGCATTCTATCAGGAAGATACGCCGCCACCTTTGATAAATCCAAAAAACACAACAAATTTTTGTGAAATGCTCAACATCTATTCTTCATGATCTGCATGTTTTCAATTGAGTACACAGGTACTCCCAAATGCTTTTGTTAATCTGGATTTGATACTAGAAATTGCAAATAGGTACGTCCCTAACACTAGATAGGTATTGACCCATGATAACAAGGAAATTATCAAGATAACGAGAGAAAGTATAGAGGAGACATACATGCTAGAGAGAGACAAGGACTGGTGGCCACTTGATACAAATATGATGTGCCATGATTTTGAAAAGTTACATAATCTGTATAGAAGCAACATTTCTCTTCACAGGTGAAGGCACTTGACTAGCATAGAGAGGGCATTAAGTCCTAGAGAAAAGCCTCTGTATCATGTAGATTTGTTTGCTCCATATGTGAAAGATACATACTACACTTTATGTTAGTGGCATGGTGAGGATGCAAGATTTAACATCCCTAATTGGATGTTGGTCATGTACTTGGATATATAGGGAAATGAAGCCCACAGATGTTTTGATTATGTGAGAACATTAGTAGATGACATCCATAAGACCCTCATTAGTATAAAGCAGGGGAAGAGTAGTAACTTTAGGTTCTACTCCATCTTAATGCACATGATTCTATGGAGAGGACTCAAGATTTGGGATCCAAACCTTAGAATCAAAGCCAGTGTTGATGGGGATATGGCCCCAGTCCAAGAGTGGACTTACATTTGGAACAAGGATGATAAAGCATCATCCTATATTTTGTTTGAGAATCATTTTGTTAGGCCTCTGATGACTTATTTGAAAGGGAGTGTCCCTTGGGGGCTATCTGATAGAGTGAAGCAATTCCTTAGACCAAAGGATTTAAACCCAGTGGCAGGAATCAATCACAATTAGGGGTCATGGTTTTACTACAAGGACCATACAGTCATCAAATTTTTTGGAAGTCAAGTACCACCCAAGGCACTATCGATCACAGTCAATGATAGAATTGCATTCTATGAAGTCATGAGGCAGCTTGAATCTGCAGAAAAATATGCTCTAAGAGTGACAAATAGAAAGAGAGGTTCTTTCTTCCCTGCCCAAGTGGTCATAAAAGGTCTTCTACACTTCCTATCAAGAAAGGGATTTGAGGTGATACCTACCAAAATGAAAGAGTATAGCATGACCGATGAGAATTACAAATTTTATGACCCGGAGGGATTCATAAAGGCAATATACCTAGGATGTAAAACTCACGAAGATGACAAGATAGAAGATTGGATACGTAATTGTACAAACTAAAATGATGTAATCAAGAAAAGGGAGAGGTGCTACAAGATACAACATTTAGAACACTAGAGGCAAAGAGAAGGTAACTATGAACCTAACTATTAATTGGATCCTAATTTTGAGACAAAAATGAATATGCTTGCAAAGTTATACATTGATGTTGATTGCATGCCATTGCCTGATGAAATAAATAGTGAGGGTGAAGAGTGTAGGCCCACCCAAATGGAAATAGACTCTAAATATTCACCTACTTCAATTGGATCCCCAATTGGGTGTCCATCCAAACCTCCCACTCCATCTAATTCAAGTGCACCCATGGAGGGGACTTCATTAGTAGGCTCGGGGCCATCTAGTGCCATGTAGAAGCCTTTTCCCATTCTACCACTTCAAACAATGGCTCCTAATTAGAAAATCCCATACACTCCATATGAGGCATTTCGAACCCTAGCTCGTCCACTTCCACCTCCTACACACTGACATTGTAAAAGAAATTCACCTGAAGCCACCATCCAATGAAAGAACACTGCTTGCTTTCAAGTTAGGTGGAGGTTTGAGTGAAGATATACGAATGGAGGCATGTAGGGACTTAATTGGTGATGATAAATTCATAAAAAAAGAGTTCAAACAGTATGTTCTCCAACAAGAGGCCATCAACCTAGTTGCTAGTAGGGGTCTAAATTTTCAATTATTGAGTGAAGAGTAGTCAAAAGTAAGGAATGAGGTAGTCAAAAGGGTAGAAGAAATTATGGAAATAATGACTCTGGAATAGGGGAGATAAATTATAGCAGAAAGTGGTATTCTTCTATTGGAAGGTTGTGGTATTTTGTCTGCCATTGCATTTGATATCCTCATGAGGAGGCAAGATCTTGATCTCTCTAACCTCTCACCAAATGAAGAATAGAGCCTCATATTTGGTTCCACATTTGATGATGACCTTGATGTCCTTGCTATTTGGTCCTTGTATCCCAATACCAATAAGCCATCGATGGTTTCATTTCAGGATAAATATTATGGACAGTTGCTTATGAGAAAGTCTTCTGAATTTTTAGGTGTACAAGCTACTAGTTTAGTTGTTAATGTGGCAAAGATGTCGCACATAGTTGCATCAAGGGAAGAGTAGAGGATTGTAACATTGGAGACTAAAATTAAGAGGCTTCAAGAAAAACTACAGGCAGTGTGTGGACTTCCTAATGAAGGGATTCATGGTGAGGAGGTTGATAAATTGAAGACTACAATTGCAACATTTAATGTTGAGAACCAAAGATTGCAAGACAATTTAAAAAAGGCCATTATAGATGCTCAGACCAGTGATACTGTTAACAATGCACTATGTGATGTCATTCAGTGCAAGACAAACTTGCTTAAAAATAATGCACAAGAAACATGGAATGCTTTTGTAGAGTTTGTCAACTTTCAAAATATACATCTGTAGTGGCAGCGCTTTTTGGCATGCTCGCTATCAAAGTTGAACAAGTTGATAAGGGGCTTTAAATTCTATTCTAAAAAGTTTCCACCATGTTTTCTTTCTGATCTTGTGGTTGATTTTGAGTGGAAGTTTTCTATTTTATCCCAACAATTCTCCAAGCATCAGTTATACACCCAGATGATGAGGACGGAAATTATAGATTTTTATAGTCTAACTGATTGCAGGATGCCTTCCATTTACATTGACCACATAGAGGGATAGACGGTAACAAAAAATCTAAAGACACTATTTGCTTGGTAGACTGAAGTTCATATAATGCGAGATGCTTCCCTTCTATCATTGAGAGCCAATGAAGACAGAATAATGAATGTATTTGATAATCAAATTGAGGACTTGGTTAGAATCCAGCATAGATGGGTTAGACTTAGCAAGGCAAAGACAAAAATCTATGATATAGAGTATATCCACCATCTTAGTTCCATGGACGATTTGAAAGAGAAAAGGATAATCAATGAAATAACACATCTGGAGGATCGTTTCAATATCTGATTTGAAACAGCCTCTGCATTGGTGCAAAAATGGTATGGTGAGTTTATCGAGTGGGCTAAAACATTTTTGGAGTCCCATTCAAACAATGTGAAAGCTATTAAAGATGCTGAAAGAATTGGATGCAAAATTTGAGATGCGCATGAGGCTAGGATACTGATACATAAACATAAAGAATTCCTCAAGTCTCTCAAATTAGAGATGTACGAGTTCAACTGTCTTTCAGATGGGTGCTTTCCCAAGCTTTACATGGACATTGGAGACATGAGATGTGTGGCTAAGTGGGTGGATGAGTGTAGGAAAATGGTGGACGATGAATTCAAAAAGGAAAAGACATTTGATCCCACACTTTAAAAGATCAACGCTCTCTTGGATAAGTGCATTATCATTGAAATGGCTATAAGGGAAACCATCAGTCATGCTGTGACATACAAATGTGATAAATATATGGAACATTTATCTGTGGTTGAATCATGGGTTTAGAGGGCCTAATCTTCATAATATTTTGAGTTTGAAAGTTTTCTCTAAGTAATTAATTATTTTGAAATGACATTAGCAAAATGCAATGACCTTTCTCAGAAGGTTCATATACAAATCATAGGTGTAAATGTGAAATAGAGGATGAATCGATTGCAATGAATATAATGTAGGTTATGTATACTTTAAACTCTCCTTGACAGAGGCTTTGTTATCATAACATTTGGTGTAAGATTTTAATTGAAGAAGGTGAACAATGTTTCTATCATTTTGCATGACAAGTCCTTATGCACGTAAATGGACTGACATTAATTGTGGATTCACATAATTAGAGTAATTACAATTCTTGTTATAACTTATCTATTTGGGTCTGTCAAAGAAGGCATGAACTCAATTGAGTAAATTAAGATATTAATCTTTCCTTTCATTCTCTATTTTCTTTGGTTTTTTTTTTTCCTCGCTTTCTTTCTATAGTCCTCTGCCATGCTTTTCCATGGCCAGTGATGTTATCTTCCATCGCATTATGGTTTTAGAGCATTCATTTTTTGGATTGTTTGCCACCTATTCATTTGTATTAGCTCTTCAAATGAACCCCACTAGTTGTTAAGATTCAAAAATCTATATGATGTGCTTTGATGGGTTGTTCGGTAGGCTATGTTGTTTATTTAGATGAACATTTCATATGCATTTGTTTATGACACTTACAATTCATATATGTGAGGTATGATAACATATATATGTTTCTATTCAGAGCCCACAATAGAATAGGGCATATTCATTTTCTGAACATAAAAAAATAATATAGAGATATTCATGGAACATGTTTTCTTGTCTGTGTCCGGGGATTTCTATTTCATTCAAGTGTATATTGCTTAATGATTATGGATATCTCAAAAGTTAGTATGTTGAACACTATTTTTTTTCAGAAAAAATGGATCGTGTTTTCAATAAAGAGTTGACGGTATCCTTTCTTTTATCTCATTACTGGGTTTGTTGTCTATGATGGCTTCACTATTGGCCCCATCTATTAAGGTTAGTTTGTATACTTATTTAATTGTGAAGTGATTAATTTGGATCTGAGACTGACTCATCATCAATCTTTGTTAGATGCAAGATTTGTTGTCTTCTACTGACATATCTGGTAGATTTATACAATTTTTATAGAACAAAGTTGTGTGACCAATCCAATTACACTTAATATGGACTGCGCATGTGCAGTACAAGAAAATCTATGGTTTTACAGTATACATTGTATCAATTTTCTTATGGATAGAGTCACAGTATGTATGAGTTGTACGTTATGTGATGAATAATTGTAATTCTAAATATATATTGAACCAAATACATATTTAGACATACATAGGGCATACCCATCACACATACTAATGTGTCCAGATATTAATTTTCTTTTTGTCTGTTTATTCAAAGTGATGGCCAATTAAATTATGACATCTAGAATTCTATTCGTATCTATGAAGGATTTATGTGGATGATGATTTTTTGATCAATAGTAATGTGTAGCCAGGATGCACAATGCTTGTTTAAATATAGGTTTTATCAGGATAATGCAAGCCAAGGACATCGAACACAAAGTCGACACTTGTGATAAGGAAATGATAATTGTATGTCATCTGATTTGGATAGTTTGTAATGTAACAATGTACATGACCTAGACTATCAAGTCATAATTGTTACATACCATAGTGTAATGGTATAAATGACTTGTACTGCATATGAACACAAGGGGATATGTATTGTCCTTTGTAAACTATATGATATATTTCTGAAATTGTGACAAGGAAAATGAAGCTTCTGTGCCTAAGTGTTCCGCATGTTTACTAGCAGAAAATATTTGTAATGATATGGATTGCACTTGTCCTAGGCTACATTGGAGGTCTTTGTAACTCCATTCTTTCCTACCAGTGCCCACATAGAATGAAGTTTGTACTTTCCAATTTATAAAAATAAAATAAAATTTATGGCTCTCGCCTCTTACTGTATGATAATAATTTGTTTCCGTTGTTTAGATTCTGTTCGTGTTTATGAGCCTTTACAATGACCTTGATATATGCAAACCAAAATTCTTGGAAAAAAAGAAAATAAATACAATACTGAAGAATTTTGACAACAACCTATTCATCTTATATTTCAAAAATATATAAAATAAGATATTTCTTAAATCCACTATTTATGTCAAAAACATGATTACAAAACTTATGCATTCAAACAAAAGCAGATGCAAAATTTCATAGAGTAGATAGTCATGATCATAAGAAGACATAGCCATAAACGACGGTCATAGCCATCACACGATATTGAAGAGATAAAAATGGCATAGAATCATCTACATGATTACATGGATTTCCAATTAAACAAAGACCCAAATAAATGAACAAATCAGAAAAAAAAATGTTTATCATTGTCATTTGACAAAGACCATCCAAAATGAACATCAAAACCTCAGGCCCGTATGTTGACCTAGAACCAAATTCAAGAACTTTAACTTGACTCAAGAGGCACATAACAAGATTAATTCCTCTTATAAACTCCAAAAAATCATATTCTTATCATTAGATAACCATACAAATGGAACTACCAAACTTTTTCCTTTTACAATAGCACCAATGAGAATTGTTGGGAGAATGGGTGACTGGTAGAACACATTACTATATCAAGCACAAGTACAAAACATTATCTTTTACCACCGGGAGGAACACAGAGTGCTAATAGAATTACCAAGTACACAATCATTTGTCCAAAGACAACTAAAAAATTAATGTACGACTGGATGAGCTCCATATAAATGCACAAAAACTTAGAAAATATAGAGACACAATTACATAAATGCCCAAAGAACACTACTTTTTTTCCATAGTTTTTGGTCAGTTTAAAATACACGGTATGCAAATCATCAATATCAAACTCCATTGTGATAACATCAGCTCTATGGGCTTGGCAATCGCAAAGTGATCCTTTGGAATCTCTAAGGTGGACTCTAACTTTGTCATGTCCTAAACCCTTCACTATAGTCTAGCACAATTAGGTTGCCTAGAAAAAGGGCACAGATGAATGATAGGAAGTCGCTAGGCAGTAGGTGCTGGCCCTCGAGCCTGCTGGCAGTCTCAAGCATTGTGCAACACATTATAATCCTAGGGAGACATCCTGACCAATGCATAATGGCATCTTGAATGACCCTTGCTTCGACCACCATAGATTTTTGATGAACCACATATGCTAGATAATACCTCCACACATTTATTTTGATTGACAAATGATGGTTACCCCTGCCATCTGAACAAACTCTCAACTTGACCCCCCACCAAATAGACTCCACATCAAAGAAATGATGCATGATCAACTCGCGCATCTCAACTGGTAGTTCTATAAATATGTGAACTAGTGGGAACATTCGAACATGGAACTCCATAAATCTACACACACACACACACACACACACACACACACACACACACATATATATATATATATATATATATATATATATATATATATATATATATATATATATATATATATATATATATATATATATATATATATATATATATATATATATATATATATATATATATATATATATATATATATATATATATATATATATATATATATATATATATATATATATATATATATATATATATATATATATATATATATATATAGTGAGTAAAATAGTTAACCACATTTAATGATGTGCATAGAAAAAAAACAAATAATTGTAATGATGAACAGAAACATACATATGTTTATAAACTAAAATAGCTTTAAAGGTATTATGGATGGAAGACAATACCTCCTATGGTGTGCTTCTGTTACTGTTTTCGTGTCTAACCAATAGGAGCAAGCAATAGGTGAATCAAAGAGTTTCTGCAATTGCCAAAAAACTAACAAGTATGTTACAAAAAACATGTTAATTTCCAATAGATAACTAAAAAATGTACCATAGAAAAGGTCATAAAAAACTGATCATTCAACGTGAAGATAACAAATAGAGACAAATAATATATTTGTACTGTGATCCCTTAAATCCTACACTTTCTCATCTTTTTTCATAATATTGGTTATAAGTTAATTGTATTAGGATTAGGATTAAGTTGATTGTTACATTTCAAGGGTCATTTTATTTTGATTTTATATAAGTAAGGATATAGCTAGGTTTAAAATTAGGTTTCTATATATTGAGCTTGTGAAAAGGTAAAAAGTTGCACCAATAATTATTTTCTTGTTGTTCCTATTTCCACTATCAACCTGCATATTGCATGGGTCTTTACCAATTAAAAACCTTGTCAAAGAACAGGTGAACACAATCTTCTACATGCGAACTAATTACAACCGCCGTGGGAAACTTCGCCATGATTAGCAGCATCATAAGACAATCTTTGTCGATGATTCCTTGAGGCAGCTCCTGGTGGTGGTTGCAAAACATAACAAATAATTGCTGATTATGTTTGGATACTCCCAATACAAATGAATATCAAATTAAAAAAATCCAATGCTGTCAACCATTCCCTAAGAACATGGTTTTCAAAAAATTAAGTGCTCACCAATGATTGTTGTAGTAGATGAAGTGGGCCCACCATGTTCTACAAAATGTAAGGGATCCTTCTTAGACCTCCCCCTCTTGGTACCATTGGTGGGAAACACAAATGACTATAAATGATAAAATTCATTCAATTGGTCATGGTTAGAACCACATGTGTGTTGTCACCTCTGAGGGACAAGAACTCTACTAGCACTAAACCATGGATGCATCTGAATTGTGCTCATTGCAGATGGATCTGTGTTGGGAGTCAGGGTAAATGGCATGACCCCCGACTGGTCTAGATCGATAAGAAAATGTTTGACGCATTCTGACAATGCTTTCACTTGGCCGTGTGTCTGTGGCTTCATTTTCATCACTGACTTCAACAACCTGATCAATTCATTTCACTCATCCATTGTTTGCAGAGGTGATTGAACATCAACTGCCCTTTTGGGGTAGTCTAAACTACATGTGCCCTGTCGTGCATTCTCAATGCCCATATGAGGTGGATAATTGTCCGTCTCTAATGTGATGAAATCATTCTCCATGTGGATATCACCTGCATTCAAAAATTGATTTTACAGGAAATCGATGAATGCACAAATCCATACCAAAATTACATCATTCGAATAAAGAGTAAATGGCCACAAAAAAATTCACTTGCCACCAATGCCTCCTACAGTCATGGCTAAAACCTTCAATGTGTGCTTGCATGTATCTCCCTATAGGGCCCAAGGACAATCACACACATAACTGTGTTCACCACAAGGTCTGACCAAATAAAAAGTGCATGACATCTAGCTTCTCACAAAGTAGAATCCCGGTCTACTTTCATTGAGAAAGCAATCGTCATCAGGAATTGCCTTTACCTTCTCTATACTTCTCTCCAAACTTTCCACCCTATAGTTCTTGATGAAACCATCATCTTGTAACTTCTCCTTTTTCCTATAGAATGGTTCCATCTTGTAAACAAGGGTGAAGTATAGATGATCCATCTGATGTGTACATTTTTTTTTATGGTCGCAAAGGTACCACATCTTCAACATCCAATGGTATGATTCTATAGCGGCATTTGTGTCTTGATTTGCATGTGGGAAGACTCTGGTGCTTTTTTCCCACATTTCTGTGTACAATGTGTGACTAGCTTTAAAGGAAATGCACTCTAAATAACATAACAAGTATTGCAAAATAAAAAATGGTTGCAGAAAAAGACAAAGATCTCTTACCTATATGACCATCCCCTTGACACCATGTCCTATACAAATAGTCTAGAAATTGTGGCTGATCAAAAAACTCATAAAAAAAAAAAGATAATAACATATGAGTGATTTCCTCACTCTCACCCATTGTCATCATTATCATGTCGAGGTGTTGAAACATTGCCTTTACTCAATCTTTCGATGCATACTTCTACACATTCTTCAGCCATGCCCGACACATGTGCCAAGTGCATAGAATGACATGACATTGAAAAGATGCCCTGGTGCACATGAATAGGAGCATTATTGGGGTCGGTGATTGAAAAGTGGGTAAACATAATTCCATATGGAGTTGAAATGCTAGTTTGAATGCTACGTCAAACTAACAGATAAAGAACTTATTGAATGGCTTGTATCTTAGCCTTGGCATCATCAGTTAAGAAAGCATTCACCATCCACCCATTTCTAGCCTCCTTTCCTTGTCTACAAATAATGGATAGCCACCCTTCGATGTCCTCGATCATGTTATGGGAGGGCACAACCCATGCAACAAGAACCCCAAATTGTTTCTTGTCAAACATGACCAGCGAGTAAAGCTAATACTGCACATGGCAAAGACAACAACAATGACTGCAATATATTAATGACCACAAAAAAATATGAAAGACTTTTCACTACTCACTGCTAGTAGGATTGTAGATGTCTCACCCCATATTTGTTGGTGGAAAATGTTGAATCCATGGAGATTATAGAATTGTGTGAGTGTCAAACCATCATATCAAGCATCCATGGGGTTTGGATACCCATAATGAAAGGTCTCCCATCATTCTATGGCTACTGCCAATAGAAGAAATTATTCTGATCCAATTGTTTCCATTTAAGGATACTAGTGGGGTCATGAACATGTCTTTGGGCTTGACTAGACTTCATGCTTCTCCATGCATTCATTACATCTTTCCATGTTAGGAAGGTATCTCTCCTTTGTAGCATAACCAAAAAATATGGATCATTCAGTAGTCTGTCCATGACAACATCCACACTAACATCCATTGCCAATAGGTCCTCCATGTAAGCCTTGCATTCTGCAGAAAGGTGAGGTGCAAAATCAGAATGTAGCTCGTTGCTTAGATCATTTACACCATGATAATCTATACCATCTGCATCTATGTGAAAAATTTTAGTGAAACTCAAAATAGCCACATCCGGTCTACCAAACATAACCTTAACGTTGAAGTGGCACTAACAACCCCTTTTCTTTATAAAGTGACAGACACATTTCTCTGGCTGTGCATTATTCCTATTATCATGTGGCCCAAATGAACACCAATAACTACACATAAGAGAATCTTGCTGTAAACAATAAATGAATTACAACAATTTGTGATCACAATTATAATGATGATTGTTTCTACTCATGCAGAATATATCTTGGTTGTGTTTTCTCTGTACTCTTCGTGCCTATGCTCTATGTGCTTCACACGAACAAATGCACATTCCATGCCTTCCCTCTTTGACTCCCCTGTGACAAAAGCCTCAATTTTGTTCACTGGAATTGCCACACACAAGTCCATCACCTCATCATCTTCCACACCAATTGGACTCCAATCAATTTCATTAGATGAGAAAGGATGCACACCACAACCTCCATCTTGCACTTCAAGTTGCACAAGCAGGTGCCACTTGCATTTTCACCCCATCACCGCAAAGTATTAATAAAAACTATCAACAAACAAATTTTTTGGTTCATTCACAACATTAAGGGGTTGTCAAAAAACATATCAGACATGTCTAAACTCCTTACTAAATGCAACGTTGACAAAATTTCAAAACAAATGAACAAATAACCCATTTTTAGAAAAATTACACCAACACTCTATTTTCGCAAATTTGATCAAAAAAAGTATATCATCTTTTTTTTTTTTTCCTTCGGAGTGTTTTGTATGGACATTAGCCCCCGCTTGCATGATTCAACTTAAGATGCACAATTTTTTAAGTGTGCAAATACAAGTTCAAAAACATCAACTATTTTCTATATTTATGTCGTAAATACCTCAATGTAAGCTTTGCAACCACTCTCGATGGGCGATGTTACGCACATGACTTCTATCAGGATAAAATTACTTATACTATACTAGTGCATAAAGTGTTGTGTACTTTTGCTATCGACATAACCCGAGCCATCACTATAACCTTTGGTGCCCATAACATCCATCAGCGTAACTTTATTTTTGCATGTGCCTCTGTGTAAGTTGTTGTGTGTTTTCAACATCAGCATAACTCAGGGCATCGAAGTAAGAATTTGGCCCCAACCTGATGGGAAATTCTATGCCGATAGGTTCGATCAATGTGAACTATTTTGTTTTCACTATCACCATAACTCAGCTCTTAACTGTAAGATTTTCAACCCCTGACAATGGCCAATTTTATACCGATACATGATAACTTCTATCGGTGTACCTTCCTCTATATATACCGCTGATTAAAGTGTTTTAGATTTTCTAGTTTTGTCAAGTGGATGGAAAACATCCTGACATTTCCCAATTGGTGTAATTTAGCCTTTTCGCAGAGATAAATTATGGACACAAATTACACACTATTTTCTCTACTATGAGTCCCACTTACCTATGTTGTTGGAGATTTAAGGTTTAACGAGTGGTAATATTTTTCAATGTCAAAAACTACTTTTCAATCATGCTTGTGTGATTAAATACATGTTTGTGAAGTTTAAGGTTTAATTGGTGGTAATATTTCTGCCATATTTGTCAACATGGACAAAAGGGTAAGTGCGCATGTGCAGGCTATTCTCTGTTTTGGCTATTCAAATCAATTTTTCTTCGGTCAGACACATTACAACCATTCCAAGAGGAATTATTACCATGATAGCTAGAGCTAACATTGATCTTGTTTTGTGAATGAAAAAGCCAATACTATTTATAAAATCGGTGAAAACTTGGGTGATCGCTTCATTACTTTCGGCCCCTTGCGATGGCCAATGTTATGCTGAAATGAGAAATTTTTGCTACTTAACTATATTGGCGTACAAACATAGCCAGAGCTAACATTGATCTTCTACGAATGGAAAATCCAATACTATTTCTAAAATCAGTGAAAATTTGGGTCTCCGCTTCATTACTTTCGGCCCCTTCCGATGGGCAATGTTCTGCTCATACGAGAAATTATCGCTTTTACCTACTTACCTATGTTGGCGTACAAACGTTGGTTTTCAATCACACATCCACAATTAAATATAACATGGATGAAAGGAAAAGTGCACAGGGCTGCACACTATTCTCTTTTTTCGCCATTCCAATTGCCTTTGTTTTTTCTATACCTAGCTATATATGGAAACTATTATGTATTTTCGAACATATTAGCATTTTTTTGTGTGTTTTTGCATGCTCATTGAAGGAGCAGCCATACCATACACATTCATGGCCAGATTGGTTATTTTTTTCCATGGACACCCAACCCAATCAAAACCGAAATCCATTAACTGTTAAAACAATGATTCTATAGTAATGTGACATGAATACATGCTACTGTTCAAAACCCAAAACAAATCATATTTTTTAAAGTATTGAGACAAACTACTGTAAGGACCTACTGTAACACAATAAATTCACACAAATACAAATAAATATAAATGTTGTTTTAAAATTTATATATGCAACACACCTGTTATGGGCTTCTCTTCTATTTTAAAAATTCACCCAAAAATACGCAATCATTTCTGTCTCCCAGTGAATCCCTCTTCACAGTAACTGCAAAGTCCTTTCAAAACTACTATTAAGTTCATGGAAAACTAAGACTAATTTGAAATGGACAAACCATTATTACCTTCATAGAAAAGGCAGATGGCTTTTGAACAAAGAAACCACTATTAAGTTCAAAGAAAATAGAGACGAGTTTCAAACAGAAAAACCACCATTACCTTCACAACAAAGGCAGATGGCTTTCAAATAGAGAAACCACTATTAAGTTCAAAGAAAACATAGATGAGTTTCAAATGGAAAAACAACTATTACCTTCACAGCAAAGGCAGATGGCTTACGAATAGACAAACCACTATTAACTTCATAGAAAACCTAGATGAGTTTCAAACAGACAAACCACTATTACCTTCACAACAAAGGCAACTAGCTTTCAAATAGACAAACCACTATTACCTTCACAATAGAGAAAGATGGCTTTCAAAGATACAAACCACTATTAACTTCACAGGAAACCCAGACGAGTTTCAAATGGACAAACCACTATTACCTTCATAGTAAAGCAAGATGGCTTTCAAACAAGCAAACCACTATTAACATCACAAAAAACTCAGACGAGTTTCAAAAGCACAAACCACTATTAACAATAGTAACATACTTAGTCGTGAAGTAAATTATAATAAACTTCGAGAAGACTTGATTTAATGGACTTAATGGCTGAATTAAGGCCAAAACAAGCGAGTTGATGGCCATTAATTCGCTCATCCTTTTCCAGTGAGAACTTGACTTTTTTTCATTTAATGCTAAACTATTTATGTCCGGTCATGTCACTACCAAAACTATTATGTGTTTTCCTTTAGGTGCACAAGAGTGAATGAGGAAAGTGTTATGTATTTTTTACTATATGTGCACAACTGCACAATGGTGTAAGTGTAATGACAAAAAAAATCATCTGCTTTCTATGTTGTTGGTTAGAGTTTTGGCTCAACAGAATCAAGAAATGCATCAAATCAGTGTGTTCCCATGAAGGTTGAAAGATCTTCGGTAAGTACTTCATGGGATAATGCCTGAATGACCACCTAGCATGTGTCAAGCTGCCTGGTTAATGTTATTTGGGTAGTTAATCAAACAACAGACCAATGGCGGTGATAGGCCAAGTACCTTAACTAAAAATTATTTATTAATATCATGACCGTTAGATGATTTTTGATCTCACAGTTGGTGCTATCCCTTAAACCTCAAGGTGAAAATCTATTATCTTAATGGGATCATGCCTCATTGCCACCTGACCACGGTTGGCACTGGGACCGCATAGCATTTGTTAAGGCACCATGTTATTTGGCCGGTTACTAACCACTGTAACATCTGGTTGCATCAAAGAAAAATCATATCTCTACATCAGTCGTCTCTGCAAAATATGTAACCATTCTTTGTTTGGTCCCACTTGCACGTATCGATTGATAGAGCTTGCGTGATTACATTTATGATGCCCTATATGTAAGCATGTAGGTGCATTGTGCAAGTGTTCTGTGTTTTCAACATGTCTACACAACTATAAATGTAATTGTCACTAACATGGTCCTGTCACTACTGGCAAACACAGTAACCCCTTAACCCCTCATATGTTAAGTGCACAGGTCCAAATGCAGAAAATGTTATGTGTTTTCGACAATTACTATCCCAAGGGCGCAAGTGTGATGTCAAAAAAATTAGTTATTTTTCGTGTTGCCGGTCAAAGTTTCTACTCAAAGGAAATGGGACGTGGCTCAAAGGAATGTGGTAAAGATGTCACATGCAGTTGTATCAAGGGAAGAGGATAGGATTGCAGCATTGGAGGCTACAAATAAGAGGCTTTGAGAATAGCTGGAGGTAGCATGTGGACTTCCTAATGAGGGGATTCATCATGAGGAGGTTGATAAATTGAAGACTACAATTGCAACATTAAATGTCGAGAAGTAGAGATTGCAAGCCAATTTTAAAAGGACCATTACAGATGCTCAAACTAGTGATGCCAGTAACAATGCACTATGTAGTGTCATTCACTGCAAGATGGACATCCTTACAAATAATGCTTAAGAAACATGGAATGTTTTTGTAGAGTTTGTCAACTTTCAGAATAAACATCTGCACTACCAGTGCTTTTTGGAATGGTCACTGTCAAAGTTGAACAAGTTGATAATAGGATTTAAATTCTACTCATCAAAGTTTCCACCTTGTGTTCTTTCTGATCTTGTGGTTGATTTTAAGTGGAAGTTCACTGTTTCATCCCAACAGTTCTCCAAGTATCAGCTATACACATAGATGATGAGGATAGAACTTACAAATTGTTTTAGTCTAAGTGATTATGAGATGCCCTCGATTTACACTGACCATAAAGAGGGAGACAAGGTAACAAAAAATATCAAGACATTCTTTGCTTGGTAGGATGAAATTCATAGAATGCGAGATACTGCCCTTCTATCTTCATGAATGTATTTGATAATCAAATTGAGGACTTGGTTAGAATCTAGCACAGATGGGTTAGACTCGACAAGGCAAAGACAAAAATCTATCATATAGAGTATATCTGCCATCTCAGATCCATGCATGATTTGAAAGAATGAGGGCTAATCGATGAAATAACACATCTGGAGGATTGTTTCAGTATCCGATTTGAAATGACCTCCACATTGATGCAAAAAATGTATAGTGAGTTTATCAAGTGGGCTGAAACATTTTGGGAGTCCCATTCAAACAATGTGAAAGATATTAAAGATGTTGAAAGAATTAGATGCAGGATTTGAGAGAAGTTGAAACAATATGAGAGAAAATGCCCATGTACTGAGAAAGGCGTGTAGGAGGCTATGATACTAAAACATAAACATAAACATAAACATAAAGAACTCATCAAATCTCTCAAATTAGAGATGCACGAGTTCAACTATCTTTCAGATGGGTGCTTGTCCAACCTTTACACAGAGCTTGGAGACATGAGAGGTGCACCTGACTGGGTGGATGACTGCAGGACAATGGTGGATGAGGACTTCAAACATGCGCAAAATTTTGATCCCACACTTCAGAAGATCTACCATCTCATGGATAAGTTCATTACCATTGAAATGGCTATAATGGAAAGCATCAGTCCTATTGTGAAATACAAATCTGATGAATATATGCAACATTTATATGTGGTCGAATCATGGGTTCGAAGGGCCTAATATTTATAATGTTTTGAGTTTCAAAGTTTTGTTAAAGATATTAATTTTTTTGCAATGACATTAGCAAAATGCAATAGCCTTTCTCAGAAGGTTCATATACAAATCATACATGTAAATGTGAAATAGAGGATGAATTGATTGCAACGAATATAATGTAGGTTCTCTATACTTCATACTATCATTGACATAGGCTTTTTTATGATAACATGTTGAGTAAGATTTTAGTTGACGAAGGTTAAGAGTGTTTCTGTGGTTTTGCATGGCAAGTCATTATGCACATAAATGGACTTACATCAATTGTTTTTTCACATAATTAGAGAAATTACAATTCTTATTATAACTTATGTATTTGGGTCTGTCACATAAGGGTTGAACTCCACTAAGAAAATTTTGATTTTAACCTTTCCTTTTCTTTCTTTGTTTTCTTTGGTTTATGTTGTCTGCGGTCCTACAAAATGCTTTGCCCTTGCCGCTGATGTTGTGTTTCATCACGTTATGGTTTTAGAGAATTCATTTTTGGATTGTTTTTGGCCTTTAATTCTTATTAGCTCTTCAAATGAGCCCCGCTAGTTTGAAGATTGTAAATCTACTTGATGTGCTTTGATGGCTTGTTCGGTAGGCTAAATTGTTTATTTACATAAACATTTCATATGTATTTGTTTTTGACTCTTAATATTCATATCTATGGGGCTTTGGCGGCATATATCTTTTTCTATTCAGAGCCCAGGTTAGAATAGGGCATATTCATTTTCTTAACGTAAAACAAATAATATAGACATATTCGTGGAACGTGTTTTCTTGTCTGTGTTCGGGGATTTCTATTTCACTCAACTGCATATTGCTTAACAATTATGGATGTCTCAAAATTTAATCTATTGACACTATTTTTTGGGGAAAAATGGATCGTGTTTTTGAAAAAAGAATTCACGGTATCCTTTCTTTTATCTCGTTATTGGGTTTTGTTATCTATGGTGGCTTCACTATTGTGCCCCATCTATTATGGTTAGTTTGTATACTTATTAATTGTGAAGTGATTAATTTGGATATGAGATTGGCTCATCGTCAAACTTCATTGGATGCAAGATCTTCTATCTTCTACTAACATATCTAATAGGTTTATGCAATTTTTATAGAACAAAGTTGTGTGACCAAGCCAATTACTCTTAATATGGACTACGCATGTGTAGTAGAACAAAATCTATGGTTTTTTAGTATACATTCTATCAAATTATTTATGGACAGAGTCACGGTATGTATGAGTTGTGAGTTATGTGATGAATATTTGGATTTCTGAATATATTTTGAACCAAATACATATTTAGACATACATAGAGCATACCCCTCACACATACTAATGTGTCGAAATATTACTTTGTTTTTTCTCTATTTATTCAAAGTTATGGCTAATTAAATTATTACATCTTGAATTCTGTTTGTATCTAGGCAGGATTTATGTGGATGATGATTTTTTGGTAAATACTAATGTGTACCCATGATGGACGATGCTTGTTTAAATACAGGTTTTATTAGGATAAGGCAGTCGAGGAAAATGAACACAAAGTGGACACTTGTGATAAGGAAATGATAATTGTATGTCATCTAATTTTGATAGTTTCTAGTGTAACAACCTACATAACCTAGACCGTCATATGAAAATTGTTATATACCATACTGTAATGGCATAAACGACCTACCCTACATATGAAAATGATGGGATATGTATTGTCCTTTGTAAACAATATGATTTATTTCCAAAATTTTGGCAAGCAACTTGAAGCTTCTCTACCTAAGTGTTCCGCATGTATAGTACCAAAAAATATTTGTAATGATATGGACTGCACTTGTCCCAGGCTACACTGTAGGTATTTGTAACTCCATTCTTTCCTACTAGTGCCCGCACAGAATAGAGTTTGTACTTTTCAATTTATAAAAATAAAATAAAATATATGGCTCTCGCCTCTTAGGTTATGAAAATAAATTATTTTCCTTGCTTTAGATTTTGTTCCTATATATGAGACTCTGCAAGGACCCTGATATGTGCAAATCAAATTTCTTGGATAAAAAGAACATAAATACAATACTGATGAATTTTGACAATAGCCTGTTCATCTTATATTTCAAAAATATATATAATAAGATATTTCTTAAGTCTACTTTTTATGTTTAAAACATGAGTGCAAAACTTATACATTCAAGCTGAATGCTTTTTATGTCAAAAACATGAGTGCAAAACTTATGTGTGCTTTATGATATCTTTACTATACACATCCTCATATTGTCCTTTCCTATCCTTTGTTGCTATGAACATAAATAAATAGGCTACCTATTTCTTGATTTCTTGTAATGGTCAATTTTATTTAAGCACAACACATGAAACAACTAATTTCATTGATAAAAAATTAAGTATAAAACCCTTTCAGAATATCTTGCATATTCAAGTCCAACTACCAAAAATTGTCCTTTTACAATAGTGCCAATGAGAAGTGGTGAGAGAATGGGTGACTGGTACAACACATTACGTAATCAAGCATGAGTACAAAACATTGTCTATTACCACCGGGAGAAACACAAAGTGCTGAGAGAATGGGGGAGCAATTATGGGGTACACAATCATTTGTCCACAAACAACTAAAACATTAACATGGGACTAGCTGACCTCCATATAAAATGCACTAAACTCTTAGAAAATATAGAAACACAATTACATAAATGCCCAAAGCACATTTCTTTTTTAGGAGACTCATTTGTCAGTTTAAAATACACATGATGCAAATCATCAATATGAAACATGTATATGTTCGTGAAAATCCATTTTGATAAAATTAGCTTTCTGGGCTTGGCCATCACAAAGTGATCCTTCGGAATCTCAGAGGCTGACTCCAACTTGGCCATGTCCTAAACCCTTCCATGTAGTCCAACACAAATAGATTACACAGAAAAAGGGCACATATGGTGGAGATGAAGTCACAGTGCAATAGGAGCTGGCCCTCTCACCTGCTGGCAGTCTCTGTAATACTACATAAGAGTGCAATCCTTGCCAATCATCCTGACTAGTTCATAATTGCAGACTGAATTTGACTTGTTTCCTCCACCATAGCCGGTCGGTCAACCAGATACACAATAAAAAACCTCCACACATTTATTGCAATTGACAAATGACGATTTCCCCCGCCATCTAAAAAAATAGCCATCTTGACCCCCCCTCTGGATAGAGTTGGCATCAATGAAATGCAGCACAATCATCTCACGTAGCTCAATAGGTAGTTGAATAAATGTGTGAACTACTGGAAACATTCAAACACAGAATGCAATAAATCTGCATATATAGTGAGTACAATAGTCAACATCATTTAAGGATGTGCATAGGGAAAAAACAAATAATTGAAATCATGAACAGAAACATACATATGTTTATAAACTATAAACAACTTTAAAGGTATTATGACTGGAAGACAATATCTCCTACGTCGTGCTTCTGTTAGTGTGTTCATCTCTAACCAATACAAGCAAGCAATATCTGAATCAAAGAGTTTCTACACTTGCCAAAAACTAACAATTATGTTAAAAAATCACATTGATTACCAATAGATAAGGGGTTCTCAAAAAACATAATAGATGTGTCTAAGATCCTTACAAAATGCAACGTTGACAAAATTTCAAAAAAAATGAAAAGAAAACCCATTTTCAGTAAATTTACACCAACACTGTGTTTTCGTAACTCCAATCAAAAAAAGTTTAGCATCTTTTTATTGTCTTTGGTGCATTTTCTATGGACATTAGCTTCTATTTGCATGATTCAACTTAAGATGCACAATTTTTTTAAGTTTTCCAATATGCGTTGGAAAACTTCAACTATTTTCTATATTTTATGTCACAAATACCTCGATGTAAGCTTTGCGGCCACTCCCGATGGGCAATGTTACACACATTACTTATATAGGGATAAACTTTGGTGTAGGAGCACCCACAATAAATAATGCTTCATCAAATTTCTAGGAACTTCTAGATTAGATTACATCTATCATTTAGGCATGTAGACCAAATTGTAAGACCTAGTTCTAGGATTGGCACAAGTATAAGCCCTTGGTCAACTATGGTCAAAGATGGTCAAAGGGCCTAAAACCTTAGGATTTTGATATTTTTATGATTTAATGGTTTGGATTCATGTTGGATCATTAGATTTAGGTTTGGACCAAGTTTGGTCACCTAGTATAAAAGGTTGCAAAATGTTGTAACAAAAGTTGTTAAGTTACCGATCAACTTTGACAACTTTTGCCAAAGATTGTAAATAACTTCCCAATGACTACATAGTTTAAAAATCAGTATTTAACCATTTGGAAAGACCTTCATAAGCCCTAAAAGGTGGGTGGAAGGTAATATGATGTAATTTTGCATTCACAATTAATATAAAATATAACTATTTTCCTACAATTCTGAGTATCAGAAAAATCATACAGATGTGTGTGGAGGACTGAGCATGAAAGACTGACATTTTCGGTTACACTTATGTTTTGGTTTCATTAGTTCTTGATCACATGTTCTGTTCCCCTCAGAGTTGAAATTTATTCATGTTTGATTCTTGGTTTTTTGGATTAAGAGCCCTAAACCAGGGTTCTGTGAAAATTGTCGGTAATTTCCAATTCCACCATGAGAATTTGATGGAGCTTGGTGGAATTAATGTTTTTGATATGTTCTTTAAGAATTTTCAGGTGGAGGTCCTCAACTTGTAGGGAAGTGGATTTCTATTGATGCCCGATGTGTACATACCCATGTGTGCACCTTCTAAATTGTGACACCATTCCACACAATTTGCTATTGGAGAATCACCAAGCCCTACGACTTGGTATTTCATAGTCTTAGATATATCCTCACATGATCTAAGCATTGGATTTGGCTTTGGATGTATGGAAGAGGTACCTGTAGTGCAAACCATAGCCTAATTAGGCCTAGTTGCAAGGTGAAATCAGCATTCCATTATGTCTTGCATTCACAATCAAGTCTTTCTCTCTTAGCATGTTTTACTAAGCCTAAAAGGGTACCCGAATATATGATTAGTTGGCAAGGTTGTGTGGAATAGTGTGTTTGCAGTCATCATTTATGCTTCTGAAAGGCTACAAGTTCTGCAACTGCAATAGTAAGACTAATATGCCCAAATTGATGTCTCTGTGGCATATGATTTGTTGCACTCTTGTATCAAGAACCTAAATAGACCAATCAAAGTGTATGGTCACCCCTAGTTCTTATTGTAAGAATTGAAGAAAATTTGTGCATAGTAACCTAAGAGTCTGGTTCTCGGCTACTGATTAGTTGGACCTAGAATACTTGATAGGACTCAGTGATTGAGTACTCTTGTAGATTAGGTTGTGATAACCTTAGATCAAGTCATTTCCTACACTTGTGATAAGTGTGAGAGGAACTTACTATTGGGGAACTTTCTTTTAACCCCTACTCGAAACCTTTTTAAGAGTTTTGAGGACTACTTTTGGTCCTTGTTGGTCCTTCCAGCTGTCCGCTTTGCATTAAAATTACTTATACTATACCGGTGCATAAAGTGTTTGTGCTTTCGCTATCAACATAACATGGGTTATCACTTTAACATTTGGTATTTTGGGCCCATCCCCATGGTCAATGTTATGCCCGTAACTTCTATCAGCGTAACTTTATTTTTTCCTATGCCTCTGCATAAGCTGTTGTGTGTTTTCGACATCGCCATAACTCAGGGCATTAGAGTAAGAATTTGGCCCCAAACCGATGGGAAATGCTATGCCAATAGGTTCTATCAATGTCAAATATTTTTTTTTCAATTAAATGTGTGCAAGTGTGCAAGTGCGATGTCGATAAAATAAATTGTTTGCTTTCTGTGTTGCCGGTGAAGGAATCGGGACACACGTCAAACAGACATTATCCTGCAAAGGTTGAAAGAGCTTTAGTAAGTACTTCAAGGGATAACACAATGGACCATAAGGCCACCTATCCATGGTTGTGAAGGGGAGCACCTAGCAATATCTTGACCATTAGATCATTTTTTATCTCACGGTTGGTGCTATCCCTTAATCCTCAAAGTGAATGTCTCTTATCTTAACAGGATTGTGCCTCGTTGCCACCTGTCCATGGTAGCATCTATTAAGGTGAAGGTTAAGGTTATTTGGGTGGTTAATGTCACACAGGCCTAGTTACTAACCACTGTAACATCCAGTTGCATCCATCAAAAATAAATATCTCTACATCGGTCATCTGATTTCTAAATGCAATAGTGTTTTCCATGCCATTATTTCTGTAGAATATGTAACTGTTATTTGTTTGGTCCCGCTTGAGTGAATCGATTGATATAGCTTGTGTGATTCCATTTATGATGCCCTAATGAAAGTGTGCATGTGCGTTGTGCCAAGTGTTCTATGTTTTTGATTATATGACCGCATAACTTTAAATCTAACTATTGCTAACATTGTCCAGTCATCACTACCAGACGCACTAACCCTTAATAGTTTACACCACACATAATTGTTTTTTTCATGTCCTTTCTTCCCAGTCTCCTTCACACGGTTACTATCTCAGTGAGTTTCAAGTCAAAGGAATTGGGACACGTGTCAAATAGGCATGATCCCACGAAGGTTGAAAGAGATTCAGTAAGTACTTCAAGGGCTAATGTCATAATGCCACCTATCCATGGTTGTCAATGTCAATGGAGACCACATAACATCTGTTAAGCCACCTGGTGAAGGTTATTTAGGTGGTTAATCAAATGGTGGATTGATTGCAGTGATAGTCCACGTATCTTACATGAAAATTTCTCATTTATATCTTCACCGTTAGATCATTTTTTATCTCACAGTTGGCGCTATCCCTTAATCATCAAGGTGCACATCTTTTTTCTTGATGGGATCATGCTTGATTGCCACCTATCCACTATTCTCAATGGTACCACATAGCATCTATTAAAGGGACCTCTGTTAAGCCACCCGGTGAAGGTTGTTTGGCCGGTTAATGTCAGACAGGCCTGGTTACTAACCAGTGTAACATCCGGTTGCATCCATGAAAAACCAATATCTCTCCTTCAGTCGTTAGATTTGAAAAAACACCAGTGTTTTCCATGCCATTATATCTATAGAATAGATAACCATTATTTTTTTGGTCCCCCTATTTTCCATGCCATTATATTTTCATCATAGGTAACCGTTAGGTGTTTTCCATGCCATTATATCTGCAGAATAGGTAACTATAAATGTAACTATCACTGACATTGTCCTATCACCATTACTAGATGTAGTAACCCCTAACATTTTATGCCACACCTAATTGTCTATTTCATGTCCTTTCTTCACAGTCTCCTTTGCATGGTTACTATCTACTTATGCAGTTCAATTTTTTAGTGCATTGGACTGAATGGTTTAATTATTTTTCGATCTAATTCACCTTTCATGTACTTTATTGCATGTTTCATCATCAGTTGAAAGAAAGAACCTATGTCCTTTCTTTTCAGGGATCCCATGGTCTCATTTATGCCTTTTTATGTGGTTTTATGTATGTCATAATGTCAAAATTATGTACGATGGTGCATTCTTTTCGGAGGATAGTCATGTCCCTTTCAAAAGGGCAAGGTGGAAAGCTATCTTGTCAAGGCAAGGTTTAAATGTATGTCAGAGCATGATAATTCCTTAAATGAGATCTCTAATCCCTTGTTTCCTACGCTAGAGAGTAATAAGGAAAGGGAAAAAAAGGGTAAGTCATGTTATTAAATTCCTTTATTGATAAGGGTGTGGGGCCCATGAATATTCAAGTTCATAAAGAAGTCTTGATATATAATTTATTTATTAATTTAAGAGTTAGTTACTAATAACAAGGATTATATTAGGGGTTAGTATACTAACCCCTTCTTAGGAAAAGAATCTTGGGGTGGGAATATTCTCTATGGTAAAAGAGAATTATTTCCCTTCCCCACACATTTTCCAGAGAGCATTTTTCTCTCTAAATTTTGGGAAATGAAATTTTTCTTATTGCTTTGTCCATTTCTTTTGCTTGTTGATTGTTCACTTAGATATTTTTTTTCAAGTTTTAAGTGATGTATTTTTTAATAGTATACAACTTTAATGAATTTAATGTAGAATATGGAGAGTCGTATTGTAACTATAACAAAGATTCAATCTCATGATGAACAATAACTAAAACTTATAATTTTAAAACTTACTATCTCTTTCAACATGAAATTTACAACTCATATAATGTCTATTTGAAGATTTATATTGCATAAATACTACTAAGAAGTCCTATTATATACTATCATGCATTAAAATTCTAGAGAGAAATTGCTTCCACAATTTGAGAAAACTATGATGCAACATCAAGACATAATTTGAACATATTCCTATTCCTTTCAATAATTTCTAACTTACATTTTCACAACAATGGAACACAAATTTGTAGCAATACACAAATGAGAGTTACAAGGAGGATAACAAGATTCTCTCCATTAAATTTTCAACATAAAACTTCATAATAACCAAAAGAAGTGAAAAAGTTATATTTTTACAATCCACAAGTATGCAGTTTTCCTCATTACAAAATTACAATATTGTCACAACATGATTTGCCCTCACAATTACATCAAAATAGGAGTTTTCCCAAAGCTTTATCCACAAGGATCTTGGCTTCAAAACCTTCAAATAGAAGAGGTGAACCATGGGAAGCTCACCTCCCAACCTAGGTCTCAAGGAGACTACCCTCGAGCTTGGAGAACCAAGGCTAAATGGGTATACACAACAAAATGCTCACAACAATATATATGCACAAACAATAATTAACTCCCTTCCAAGGCTTCACAAATGAGTTTTTCAAACTCATTGAAGTAGGGTGAAGGTGGGCTTTTCCAAGGAGGAAAATGCCAAACAAATTACATTTCTCAAAAGAGTATTTCCATGCCTTTCAAGGCTACATGATCCATTTTTCATATGCAAAATTTCCTCATTAGCATCCTCAAGATGCAATAATACAAAGATGACTTCATGGAGCCCATACCCCATGAATTTTTCCCTCTTCTCCAAGAGAAGAGACTCCCACTACAATGGAGAGGCCAACTAACCCCTTCACCCAAGGCCACTTCTTCCCTTCCAAAAGGGTGAGTAATGCCTTAACTCCCATGACAAAACATTCCCAAAGACAAAGAACAAAAAATGAAACAAATTCCATAAGCAATCCCATTTCCAAGACAAAAATGAAGAGATTCACAAATAAAAATTACATACAAGCTTCAACATATTCTTTTTTACACTAATGAAACAAGAAGTGAAACACAATAAACATTCTTCCATGGTAAGAAAATAGAAAAATCTACAATACAATCTAGACAATAATATTCCTCTTGATTTTTCAAGCAAGAAGCTTCTCCATGGTAAAGCCACCAACCTTGATCCAATGCAAAAATAGAAGAATAAAGTTCAGTTGAGCTCCTTATCCCTTCTCCTTTTTCCTTTCTCCAACCCTAACTGTCTCTAAAGTTAGAGAGTGGGTGAATACCCACTAAGTCTCTCCCATCCCACTAAAAAGCCCTCTAAAATGTACTCCACAACTAGCATTAAATGAGACATGACACCAAGTCCTTGGTCTTCACTCTTATCTCCCCTCTTAATTTTGTGTTTGACAAAGAGTGGGGAAAGTTAGAATGTATGTGACCACTTACATTTTCGCCACTTTTGAAAAGTAGGCTTTTTAGAGACCCATAATGAGGTTCTAGGATTTCCCATGGGTAAAAAATAACCCCCAAACCAAGGTAACTACTTAGGGTTAGCTAATTTAGGCCAAAACTACACCCTAGGGTCACTTTTGACCCCTCTAAAGTACCCCTAAAGTCCAAATCCGAGTTCCAACTTGATGTGATCCCTACAAGACATTTACATGCAAGTGGAACTAATATAATGTTTTATGAGGTTAGGTGGTTCTTTCCAAGCCCTTGTTTGACATGTCATCCTACACATGTACAATACAAGTGTCAAGTGACACCAACACAAGCATATCACATTTACAATGACATGGCCCATTTAGCAACATGAATCCAAACTACTAACACACATTCGGAATTACATTTACAACAATGGTCACATTACAACAAGGTTTTCAATCCTTTATCATATTAAACCTTAGATTACTCAATTCACATGTGTTTAGCCCTGATTCTCTGAATGATTCCATGGTTCTCTTTCTTGCACATTAAACTCAAGCATCAGTAGTCCAAGATAACAAAATCACATGAATATATATATATATATATATATATATATATATATATATATATATATATATATATATATATATATATATATATATATATATATATATATATATATATATATATATATATATATATATATATATATATATATATATATATATATTACAAATTTTATGTTGTAATATTTAAACATACTAATTCCATAAATCATCCTAACATATTATCCCTACTTTATAAAGCATAATCCGTGTAATAATCAATTCCATTCATGATTAAGTCTTTCACATCAAGTCACATTTCTAAGCATGCCTAACCAAAATCAACATTATGTCCTAGGTCACAATCCACCTCAAAATGTAATCCACATAATATAATCATTATCATCATCAAACATAGTATCATAAGTCTCTATCAGAATGATCAAAAGTACATCAAAGTATCAAATCATAAAGTGTCTAAAATGTGAATGGATCAGAAATACTATGATGGGTTGGGGTGAGGCCTCACATTCTCCCCCTCTAGGCATGAACTTCCTTCTTGAGTTCATCAAAAAGGTATGGGTATTGTGATCTCATATGTGTTGCATCCTCTCATGAAGCCATTACTTCATCATAACAATCCCATTGGACCCTAACCTTGTCCAGCTCTCTGCCTCGAAGTGCTAGGGTCTGTCAGGATAAAATGCATTTGGGCTCTAAGGCTAACTGTCCGTCTGACTCCACCTGCAATGCATCCCAATCTATAATGTGAGACTCATCATAAATATATTTCTGTAACATAGATACATGATACACATCGTGGATGCATGATAGGAGGGGTGGTAAAGCTAGATGGTAAGTAGCTAGTCCTATCCTCTCCAAGATCTTGAAAGGTCCAACAAAGAGAGGTGCCAACTTAGAGCCCTTTCCAAAATGGATTGGACTCTTGTGTGGGCATACTCTCAAGAAGACCATATCTCCAACCATATACTCATGGTCAACCCTCTTTGCATCTGCATACTTCTTCTATCAACCCTGAGCCTCTCTAAGACATTGTCTAATCAAGACCACCTACTACTCCATATCCTTGACCAACTAAGGTCCAATAGATGCTCTATCCTTGATCCTATCCCAACTTAGTGGTGTCCTACATGGTCTACCATACAAATCCTAATATGGTAGCATACCAATAGAAGAATGATACTCATTATTATAGGAAAACTCAACTAGATGTAGGTATTCCTCCCACTTGACCTGGTGGTCCATCACATACATGTGCAACATATCCTCAAATACCTAATTAACTCTCTCAGTTTGACCATCTATCTGAGGGTGATACATTGTACTAAAATTGAGCCTAGTGCCCAATGTTGTCTATAACTCTCTCCAAATTGCTCATGTGAACAAAGAGTCTCTATCAGAGATGATCTTATGGGGAATGCCATGAAGTCTGACAATATCCCCCAAAAACACCTGAGCTACATCTTGTGCTATGAATGTAGTATGCATGGGTGAGAAGTGGGCAACCTTGGTCAGCATGTTGACTATCACCAAGATGGCATCATGGTGGAAAAAATACATGGGGAGACCAACAATGAAGTCCATAGATATAGTATCCCACTTCCACTCGGCAATCTCATGTGGCTGGAGGAGTCCACCTAGATGATTATGCTCTGCCTTCACCCTCTAGCACTCTATACATCTAGCAACTATGTTGGCAATCTACAATCTCATACCTGGCGAATGATACAATTGTCTTAGATTAGAATGCAACTTCTTAACTCCTAGATGAGCTACATAAGGTTCTCTATGAGCCTCAAGCATAATAAACTCTCACAAGTCATCTATAGAAGGTACATAGATGCATCCCCTATGATGTAGAAGGCCATAAAACTCTAAGGAATACTCTACAAATCTCCCCTCAAGGGGTCTTTGAGAATAGATAAACTGACAAATCTCCACATATAATCTATCCTCTAGCAAGTGATGCAAAATGCGCTCCCTCAAATCTATACTAGAAGTCATAGATGAGAGCTCATGTCACCTCCTACTTAAGGCATCTACCACTTCATTTTCTTTCCCCTTGATGTAATGAGCATCAAAATCATACTCACATAAGAAGTCCATCCACCTTCTCTTCCTATCATTAAGATTGGGTTGTGTAAAGATATACTATAGGCTCTGGTGATCTAAATGGAGCTCAAATCAGTGACCTAGAAGGAAGTGTCACCATCTCACCAAAGCATGAACCACTATTGCAAGCTCTAGGTCATGAGTAGGGTGATTAAGCTCATTATTATTTAGCTTCCTAGACTCAAAAGCTATAGGGCGACCATCCTTCATAAGGACCACTCCTAAACCATCCAATGAAGCATCGGTGCATACAAAAAAGTCTTTCAAAGGATCTAGCACTGCTAAATTTGGTGCACTAGTGAGGGCTCTCTTCAGCTCCTAGAAATCCCTCTCACACTTCTCTTTCCACTCATACTTCTTCCCCTTTCTCTGAAGAGAAGTGATGGGATGAACTACCCTAAAAAATCTTGCCACAAAGCATCTGTAATAACCTACCAAACCCATAAAAATCTTGACCTCAATGACACTAGTGGGTGCTGGGCAATCCATAATGGCCCTAATCTTTGATGGGTCTATAGAGATCCCATCATCATATATAACATGACAAAGATAATGCACCTTAGGTCTAAAGAAGGCACACTTTGACAAGCTACCATATAACGGATTCTCTCTCAAGCGCTACAAAACCTATCTTAGATGCTCCTCATGCTCCTCCTCATTGCAGGAATATATCATGATGTCATCAAGGAACACTACCACAAACTCATCCAGGAATGTGCAGAACACTCCATTCATGAGTCTCATGAACATGGCTAGAGCATTCATGAGGCCAAACAGCACCACTGTGAACTCATAGTGACCATACCTCATATGAAAAGTAGTCTTGTGGATATCACTCTCCACTATTTGCAACTAATGGTACCCCAACTTTAGATCTATCTTCAAGAATAATCAAACACCCTACAAATGATCAAACAAATCATCAATCCTGGGGAGTGGATATCGGTTCTTGATTGTTACTTTATTCATATGTCGATAATCAATGCACAACCTAAGAGATCCATCCTTCTTCTTCACAAAAATCACTAGTGCACCCCAGGGTGATACACTAGGTCAAATATGCCCTTTCTCCAAGAGCTCTTCTAACTAAATCTTCATCTCATTAAGCTCATGTGTGGTCATCCTATAAGGTGCTCTAGATACAAGCTTGACTACCGGAATAAGGTCTATATGAAAATAAACTGCCCTAGGTGGTGGCATCCTAGGCAGCTTAGAAGGAAATACATCTACAAACTCCTGAAGAATAGGATAATCCTCAAGTGAAGGCTCCTCCTCTAAATCCTCCTCTCTATCACTAATGGTGATGGTGAATAACTGACATCCCTTCTGCATGCACCACCTAAGCTACATAGTAGAAATCATGTGAAGGGATATGGGTCTCTTTACCCCAAATATCACCATAGAAGTCCCATGGTCATCAATGCACTCACCCCTCTTGTGTCAACAATCCATCTTGGTGCTATGGGCATATAGCCAATCCATGCCAAGGACTACATCATAAGATCCTAGAGGGGTAATACAGAGATCAAACATCATGACTAAGTCTCCAATCTGAATCTGGCAACTGTGAACTAAGGAACTAACAGACACCTTAGCTCCTAAAGCTAACTCGACCTCCCAACTGACATCCTATCTAACTACCACCAACCCACAATGCTCCACTACATATGGAGATATAAAGGAGTTTATGGCTCCTTAATAAAACAAGATATTAACACTGATACCCTAAATCATACCTATGGCCTCTATGACCTTGGCTTGGTGCTCAGCCTAGCAGTTATCAACCACTGCAAATACTCTATGGGACCTACCCATATCACCAATTGTAGGCTCTGAGGTGGCCCCTCTCTAACCACCAACTAACTATCCATGTGGGCACTCTCTCACTAGATGACCCATACCACTACAAGTGTAACATGGCCCTCGAGTCTAAATTTGTACTCCCTATGTCCTAGGCTATTGTGATTCTCCAGTCCTACTGGAACCACTATACCCACCCCTAGAGGACTATTGAGTCCTAGCTGACTGTGTATGAGGGGTTTGTGTCCTCTAATCCTATTTAGGGCCCTAAGACTACCACTATTTAGGCTTAGAGCCCTGATAACCCTGTGAATGCCTCTATCTAGAATCTTATTGAGATCCCTACTGCTGAGACTGTTGACCCTTAAAGGATCCTATTGAATGGTTCTGTTTCCCTTTCCAAGAGGGTCTCTAATGTCCTGATTGCTAGGATGAGGGGTTTTGGTGCTGAGATCGATCTTGGGACTCATATCTAGTATGAATATCCTTGGCTACAAGTGTCATCTCAACTATATCTCTAAATGTGGTAGGAAAGGCTAGGTGTACTATAACCTGAAGAGACATATTAAGTCCCTTTATGAAATGATGGATACACAATTTCTCATCCTTCATATAATCTACATATGGAAGGAGCTTGTGAAATCGACTCTCATACTAGGCCACTATGAGGCCTCTTTGCTAGAGATCATGGAACTCCTCTATTTATCTCTATCTAAAATGCTTGGAGAGGTATCTCTCTCAAAAATGGGTCACAAAAGACTCCCAAGTGAGTGTGTCAATAGCCACTCCACCAATGAACTCCTCATGCTACCACCAAGTGGAGGCTTTCTCCCATAGGAGATGAACTACAAGTTGTGCCTTTATATTACTCCCATAATTGTACAATCCAAAGCATTGATGTAAACTATGTAACCAGGCCTCTTCCACTAACCCGTCAGTGGATCCCAAAAACAAGGGTGGCTGGTGTATACACCTAAAAATGGTCACCTAGACTATTATCCCCCTTTTGCTAAATCATAAATTGCTTATTCTTGATCAAATCCTAGTTCTATCATTTATTCGATTATTTTCTATGGGCTAACCATTTTATCCTAAGATTTTATTTATTTAAAAGGAATATTTCCTCCCCTTTTAATAAATAAAAAGCCCACCTTTTCCTCTTATCCTATGATGCACAAATAAAGCATTTAATTCTTATTTATAAAGAAAAATAAAAATAAAATAAAATAAAAAGTACTTTTTGTCTCACATGGACATAAATTAAATGCTCAACATAAAGTAAATGCTTCTAATTTTCTTATTGGAGGATATTTGTGCACAAGGATCAAGCTTCTTTTTTTTTCTCCATCGTTGATTAAATCTTTTGCCTCTTAATCTCCATAGTCCATTCCTTTTTCATTCCCTATAAAAGGAGAGCTCTCTTCCTCATTTGCACACACAATTTTTATGTTATTGTTATGCTACAGGTTTTCTAGGTCATCTTGGAGCTTTTGGAGATATTCTTGCATCTAGGATTTGAAGATTTGGAGCATTGTTGGCATTCATCTTAGATCTTCATCAACACTCTATCTTCTTGTCTTCATTCTTGCATCATCATGGCTTTCTTGCTTCATAGTTAGATTTCATTTCTTGCATCTTTCATTTTCATAGCTTAGCTTGCATTGTACTTTCATTTCCATAGCTTAGCTTGCATCTTCATTGCATTGCATTTCATTTGATTCTTGGGGATATTGGCATTCTTTCCCTTGTCTTCATTGAATCTCCCATTGCATGGTTTACTAGCAAGGTTATTGGCTAAATAGCTCTAGCTGAGAGCATTCTTAAAACCCTTGCACTCCATGCCTAGGGAGCTATGGATCAATTTGTGAGGCCTCATTCTTGAGTTCCCTTGCATGTAATGATTCATAGAAGTGTGGTCACATTTTCACCATACATTTTTGGCACCCACCGTGGGGCAGAGTAGATAGACTTTGTCCTTTAAATTCTGCATTTTCATCAATTTCTATCAATTTTTTGGCAAGTTTTCAGCTTAATTTTTCATCTCTATTTTTTTGTCTCAGATTATCGTGGGATACTTTCCAGAAGTATCGCGTGATATACCTCTGTATGTGCACGCGATACTTTGCCTGTCATAAGAAGTATCATGTGATATACATCTGTATGCGCATGTGATACTTCACCTGTCAGAAGTATCGCCTGGCTATAGTAGAGAATATCGCCTGGTGTCAGGCGAAGTATCGCCTGGTATAAGGTGAAATATCGCGTAGACTAAAAGTATCACCTGGTGTTGGGCGAAGTATCGCGCGATACTGTGTCTAAACTTGGTAGTGACCTATTTTTGAGTTATTTTATCTATCTTGCAAGTTTTAGGTTCTTAGCTAACTTTTTGAAATTTTCTGAAATTTCTAGCGTTTTCAAATTCGTGCCACTCTGGAAAATAGGTGCCCATTTTTTTTGAAATTTTGCAAATGGTATCAAAAGTTTAAGTGTGATATATCATTGGAAAGGTCTTTCCAAGCCCAATCCAACCATGATGGTTTCATTTTCAAATTTTATCATTTGATCAGTTATTTTTGCACATTATCTGATTTTTTTTCATGTACTAATCATTGTTAGATTTTGGATTTTGATTCTCCTAACTCTTTTTGGTCTAAAAAGTTGTGGTTGTAGGTGCTTCTTGCTTGAAAGTTGCTAAAATCGCATGTCAAAGAGGGCTACTAATGGTTTTTGCAGGGCTGCCCTAAGCATAAAAACCAAATCAAGTGCTTGTTTAATTTCTTTCTTTATTAAGTGTGGCATATACTAGTTGTTTCATTAGGCACTTAATACTTTGTGAAAGGAATCTTGGGGTTGTAGGAGAAGTATGCTCTTCACCTTTAGGTGAATCAAAAAATCTTGACTCATCTTGAGGTTTTGGAAGCAAAGGGGTAATTGGATCTTGTTTGGTGTGTTTGGGAGAAGTTTTTGAGATAGGGGAGTATGCTCTTCACCCTTGTGGTGAATCAAAAACCTTGAACCTCAAGAATTAATCCACTCCTTGTTTAGCTTAGGATCCTTTAGCAGGCCTACTCTTGAGCAATCAAGAGGAACAAATCAAGTGGGGACAACCTTGTCATCATTTTCCTTGGTGGCGAGTGATTCCAACTCACTATAATCTCAAGGCTATCGAGGACACAAAACCTTGGTAGACATAGTACTTATCTTCGCTTGATGTGAGTAACTTGTGGGATTGTGACCATGAGGAAAGCATTAAGCAAGAATGCTTAAGGTACTCTTGAGGCCACGAGGTCATAGTCCTTTATGAGGAGCAAGAGGGGTGCTATGAACGGAAACCCTTACTACAAACCATTAGATAGAGGCCACCCTATTTTAGCCGCTTAGCTTCTTGGTGCAAGGATTGATCCAAGTGGACTTACCCGGATCACCCCAAGATACTCACCATATGTGCTCCTTTGGTTGTGTTTTTGACACCTCCATGACAATGCCAATATCTCTTGTGGGAAACCACTTGGTGTGAGGCAAGGGAGCATCAAGTTGTGGGCCACGTTGCTAAGTAATGAGCCTTGTCCTTCTAGGTAGTAATTGCTTGAATTGTCTTCGATTATGCTATACCAATGTAAACATTCTCAACATTCAAACAAATGGTAGCATTCATAAGGTTCTCTATTTTGATATCACAAGTGCTTTTCTTGGCAAGGTTGCTTTTGCCCTTGTTTCAAGTGTTCTATGACATGTTTGATCCCATACTGTTTGCAAACCTATCTTTTATCTATTGCTACTGCTTGTCAAACTCAGAAATTGCACTGTTCAATCTACAAATTTGGTCCAAGCACTTCAAAACTGAGTTTTCCACGTTCACTGATCAAGATTCATATGATATTGAAGTATCCTTGCATACCCTCAACCAAGAATCCTGAGTCATTTCTACTGTCCTGTCATTGCTACAATTCAGAGTTGCTAAACTTGCACTTTAACCTACTGTAGAGTGTCCTTTTCTGTTCTTACTTGAAACTGGTTTGTTACTTACATGTTTAGATTTGTTCTAGACTGAAACAAATGAGCTAAAACTATTGGATTTGAGTTTAACGAATGCTACTCTTGATCACTTGTCGCATCACGGTTACCTCTCTAGCTACTTGCTTATTGAGCTTCTTGCTCGTTGCTCGGCTTTAGTCAATTGATTACTGTAAGTGCTTGAGCACTTTTGACGAGCCATCTCTCTATTGTTCTACTTTGACAAGTGATCTTTATTAGCTTTTCTTATCTCAAATCTAAGAAACTTTGTCTCATTCTATTAGTCAACCAACATTTCTTTTCATGCCGGTTACAACTCGGTCTCAATTTGAGTAGGAGAGTCATCCTCCGTTCAATTATACACAGTTACCTTCTCCAACTAGACATTTAAAAGCACCCATTAGCAACAACAGTTCTAGTTCTGACCAATCTGAGAATTCTAAGGCTACACCATGGTATAAAGGAGGTTTCCTCTTTTTCACATTCAAGACCCCCAAAAACACAGACAGTGTCTCACTCACTTTGACTGAACAAGAAAAGTTTCAACTCTTGCAAGAACACTTTGAGCGTAAGGATAATCAAGCACGCTTAGACAAAGAACACAATCAACAAAGGATGGATGCTGCTAGGTGCATGGCTTATAGAGGGGCATTTCATGAGCAACCTGAGACTAGTAATCATGAGCATAGACCTCTTTTTAACAATGGCAACAATGACAACAACACGCCACCAAGATCTCCTCCAAGGCCAACTTTTGCTATGCCTTCTTCACCACCTAGACCTCCTCCCCCTCAACATGAGGCAGAGGCTAATGATGAGATTTCTAGTGAGGATCTTATGAGATGTGAACAAGATGTAGATTTCCAACGAATGATGCATAAGCTTTTAGAGCGTAATGGCGATCAATATTTTCAATATATGACTTCCAGAGGATACAAGCTTCCTCTTGGCTATGATGTCAGACAAATTGTCCAACAAAGAGTACCAACTGAATTGGAAGTCCTTCAAGAAGAATTACGTCAGACAAATCAACACCTTACCTAAATAGCATTAGAAAGAGAGCCTCCAAAGGTCTCTTTTGTAGAATCAATTTGTGCTCTTCCTTTTGATAAAGATCTATACATGGTCCCATTTCCTAAGGATATTGAGGTTCCTAAATATGACAAGTATGATGGAAATGGTGATCCCCATGATCATGTACGTCACTTTTATGCTCTTAGTATGGACTTTCTTCATGAAGACACATATCTTCTACGATTATTCCCTCAAAGCTTAAGAGGACAAGCTTTGGAATGGTTTGCAAAATTGACACTACCTCTTAAGACTTTTGATGAGTTGGCTCAGTGATTTACCCAACAGTACTCTTACAACATCCAACAACCTGTCACTGTGATAGATCTCGGTAATCTAAGACAACATCAAGGTGAGCCATTTGCAACTTACTTACAATGTTGGAGGTCATTGTATTCTTGATATCCTCGTCAGCTACCTGAAAGAGAAAAGATTGACATTTTCATCAACACACTTGTGCCTGAGCTATTTTATGATCTAAGCAAGCAACTGTTCTCCTCCTTCCATGACATGGTTGAAAGTGCATATCAGATTGAGGATGTAGCTATAAGAAAAGGGGATATTGTTATTAATAAAGATGCTAAAGGCAATGGTAAAGACAAGAACAAACCTTGGAATAAGAACAAGTATGTTGTTAATGATGGGGTTGTTGATGCTCCTAAAGTTAAAGAGATTGCTTTCAATCTTTCGAATGCTATCTATGCAGCAAAACAACAAGAAGCTGCCAACGCTCACAGTGTTCCTAAACCTCAATATGCAGATAAGCCTAAGAAGTCATTTCGAAAGTGAGTCTATACCAAGTTGGCAGAACCTTACGATGTGATCCTTAAGAATTTGGTTGACAATGGATATCTTATGCTTCCTGATAAACCTAGTAACTGGGATCTGATAAATAAGCCCGATTGGTGGAGAGAGGATCATTACTGCCATTATCACAGAAACAAGGGACATCCAACAGACAATTGTTTTAGGCTTAAGGATGATATTCAGGATCTTATTGAGAACGGCACAATCTCCACTGATGGCTTAACTAAAAATTTTGATCACACAGGTTTCAAAGATCCTCTACCTAAGCATGATAAGGGGGAAACCTCTCAAACACATAAGAAGAATCATGATGCAAAGATCAATTACACGTATCCTTCTAATACGCTTGTGATTAACATGGTAGAGCCCGTTGAGAGTGTTCTTATGGTAAGATCTCAAGATGATAATAAAGCCAATCATGGTAAGCCAAAATTGGTCTTGCAAACATGTGGTAGTTCATCTTCCCGAAGTGAGACACTGAATGCTATTACTAGGGGGCAAGCCAAGATTGTCCTTAAAACTGCGCAAGATCCCAAGCAAGCTTTGCCTTCCAAACAAGTGGCTCCTTTGGCCACCCCTAGCTATAATCTTGTCCAACATTTGCAAAAGACTCCAGCACAAATATCTATCCTTGAGTTTCTTTGGTTATCCTCTTCACATAGAGAGATTCTTGATGAGGCCCTACGTACAACAGGTGTTCCCAATGACATTGATCTAGATCAATTTTAGGCTATGGTCAACCACATTTCATCTCCACTATCTCTCTCCTTTTCTACAGAAGATGACATATCTATTGCTCACCCTCATAATTTGGCTTTACACATTGAAGTTCTAGTCTACAACACCCGAGTCCGCCGAGTCCTGATAGACAATGGTGCAAGGTTAAATATTGTTTCTTTCAATGTCATACAATAGTTGGGTTTGTCAGAATTTGCTGTGGATTCCAAGAAGAAGATTACTATAAAAGCTTACGATGAAGAGGAAAGATCTTCCAAAGGTCTTGTCACACTACCTGTCCGAGTGGGTCCTATCACAAAAGATATTAGCTTCCAAGTATTGGACATCCCACTTGCATATAACATTCTTTTGGGTCATCCTTGGATCCATGACATGCAGGCTGTTCCTTCCACTTTTCATCAGTGCGTCAAATTTCCATACAATGGCACTGAAGTTGTGATTCCTGGAGACCATACTATTGCTATTAATGCTCTGGCTGCTGCTGAAAAATTTGTTCCTCATAATGAACCTTCTATTGATCCTAGTACGTCTCTAGTTGCTACTGAGAAATCACTTAAGATGATGAGCCTTGGTATGGGTGAATATACGCTAGATTCATTTGCTTCTATACCTGTTTCTCGTAGGTCATATGGGAAACCTTCTGATACAATGAAGCCTTCCACTTCTGCTATGGTGATCTTTGATACTTTCATTCCTTCATCCATTCCTTTAGAAGAAGAAAGAGAAGAACAAGATATTCAAGAATGGATCTATAGAGAAGATTCCAGAAATACTCCCATGCTCAGTAATTCAGACACAGATACAGATGAGTCACCACTACACACTATGGCTCACATGGGAGATGATCTTCCTTCTACTTCACTTCTTTGGGGGGAAGCATGTATGCCTACTGATGATATTGCTGAGTCTTCTATGTCTAGAACCTATGTTCCTAAAGAATCATTGCACTATGATAGACAATGTCGCAACATTGAGTGACTGCTACAAAGAGGTGATCTATCACATAACGACATGAGTGTTTCTACTTCTCAGCATATTAAGCCTCTTCCAGAAGATTCTTCCATGACAGATATGGATGTTGATGTAGTTCATATTTCTCGTAACCCACCTGACGTAGTTGATGAGTCTTGTGTTGGATCTGATGAGTTTGTTCCCCGTATTGCCTTAGTGGACTACGTTGGTCCTGCTATGACGAATCTAGATCTAGCTACTTTTGGAGCCTACCTTATAGGCTCAACCTCTCTTGTTACCAGAGATGACATCCCTCACATAAATGCTATTGAACCAGTCACTCCATTTCATCTCGCATCAACACCTGTTACTTCTTCCACCAGCGAACTAGCAACAAAAAAGATTGAATCAGAAATCAAGCATCACAGTCATCAAGTCAAAAGAAAAGAGCAATGGTCAGATGGTGAAAACCACATTGTGGTGGTATCCGAACCTAAGAAAAGTAAAGATAAAAATTTTCTCAAAAATAATGACTCCAAAATAAAAGATGAGAAGCTGATTCTCTACAAACAAATGGTGCATTACTTCAAGCATGATCTCATAACTGTTATACTTCAGCCCATTCCTAAAGCTGAGAAAAGAGTTGCTAATGCCTTGGTTACTTTGATATCCATCTTACAAATGAAAAAGCATAAATCTCACTTCAAGTTCCTGGTGGATGAATTACGCTATCCTGCTCACAAATCTTACAATCCTACCATCTTTCCATGTCTTCCACCTCATACTCCTCCATGCCATTCTTTCTGCCATCCCTTACACTTTGCCTTTGTCTCTGGTGGCTTGTATAGGAAGGGTCTAGATGGAACTCTCCTTAGGTATCTAGAAATAGAGGAGTCAAAAAAAGTACTAGCTGAAATCCATGATGGCATATGTGGATCACATTCTAATGATCCTCCACTAACTCAGACATTGCTTAGGGCTGGTTATTATTGGTCGAACTGGTTGAGACCTCCTATCATCACAGCTGTAGCATTTGGGCCTAGGGCCTATCAGTTCTCTACATCAAAGGAAGAAGATCTTTAATGCCTATTCCTGTCTGGGGCATTCCTTGTATATACTTTATGATCCTGAAAAAATTCCAAAAAAATTCATATATGATGCTGAAAAAATCCTAAAAAGCATAAAAAGTACTGAAAAAATGAGCATCATAGTGAAAACCTAGTAATAGGCACTTTGATGTCTCACCAAAAAAATCAAAATATTCAAAAAATCAAAAAAAATTGAAAAAGTGCCTTGGTGAAAACCTAGAAACAGGCGCCTTGGTAGCAAAAATACAAAAAAATTATAAAAAGTCTTAAAAAAATTGCAAAATAATCTATCAAGTGGTGAAAACCTGGAAACAGGCACTACTTGAGACCCTCTACACCTATGTCTATCAGTCTTGTGTGGCGCTCCTTCGCTCCACTTCTCTCTTTGCCTCTCCTAGCCTGGAATTGATTCTTGTCTTAGTCTAGGGGGCATACATTGTTTTCAGCTTATCTTGGGTCTCTTTGTGCGTCTGGGTTTCTTAGGTATCTCACAAATGGTGTTTTTCAACACCACCCCAACTGTGTTTTTCAACACTATCCTAGCGTCGAGTGTTTCTTAATACTTATCAGATGTCCTACTTGCAGTCTAGTATGATGCAATATTTCTCACTGGCAGATGTGATACTCAGAGTCTGACTCTATGACCAACACACACGCACTTAAACAATCAACTTGCTTGAGATTTGTTTGACATTATTTCTTTGTGTGCTGTTTATGATGCTTTCTTTGCTGAGTGTTCTCCCTCTATGATCATTTTCTATGATGCATAGCTAGAAGACTGAGGGAATGAGAACATGTTTTATTTCTTTTTCTGCTTGTGGGTATATTTTGTTGGTCCTAACTGTCATGAGCATTTATGCTGGTCTTACTTGACACTTTGGACCTACAAGGTATTATCCTTGAATGTTTTGCAAGTGCATGCTTCTAGTCATCTTGACTTTCTTGTGTCTTGATGCGAGCATAATCTTGCTATATCAAACTTAGGTAATCTCACTGCACTAGTCATCTTGACCTACATGTCTTTGATGCTTAGGTGGGATTCCCAAATTTCTATCTGATATAGATCATATTCAGATCCACATAGTTATGCTAGTGTGTATTGTATGATCTTGCGACGCTACCAATAACACTCAATGATGAATATTAGATGTCTATTGGCTTTGTGACCTTGCAAGTAAACCACTTTTCATGTAGCTTGCATTCTTAAGTTCATGTTAGTTTAGTTTTGCATCTTGCATATGGAGAGAGCTCTCCTTTTCATCTTACGTGGACTTGTTAATCAACTACGCTCACCTTTCGCTTCTTCCTAATCATGTCTTTCACTTCTTGTCTTTCATATCACATCATTTTCCTTTCATTTCAGGATCGAAACCGAAATCTGAGTTCACCTTGATTATTCCAAATCACCTTTTCCCCCTCTTTCACGCAGTTGGCTAACCCTTTTGAGGCCTGATCCTTCGATCTTCACTGGGGCATTCTTCACCTCTTCATCCCCATCTCTTTCAAACTTCTAGTCTTTCATTCACTTTCAAATCCCAAGTTCAAATTCTTCCCCCCCATGGTGTTTTCGGGTTGAGGGACTGCTTGGTTCATGCCCTGGGTCCCATGTGTGGGGCATATCTTCACTGCTTGATGGTTATTCCATTCTCTCTCTTTGATTATTATTTCTAGTGATTTGATCATGCTGCTCTTGCTTCTGCTTTCCCTCTACTTGGATTTTGCTTTTGCTCCTGAGGGGGCAGACACATCATATCTTATTGGCTATCTCTTTCCTAAGTGTTCAGTACTGTCGCTACCAGGCTGACCATGCAGGATTTGCTATTTTTCTACACTTCATTCTTTGGAGTCAGAATGCTATTGCTTGCCTTCTTGGCTATTTGCTTGCTTTCTTTGCTGATCTGAGTTGGTTTGTGATCCCAAATCGATCTCACATTTCAACTTCATTCTTTGACTACATGTGTTCCCAAATCGATCACACATTAGTCAAAGAGGGGCAAATGTATACACCTAAAAATGGTCACCTAGACTATTATCCCCCTTTTGCTAAATCATAAATTGCTTATTCTTGATCAAATCCTAGTTCTATCATTTATTCGATTATTTTCTATGGGCTAACCATTTTATCCTAAGTTTTTATTTATTTAAAAGGAATATTTCCTCCCCTTTTAATAAATAAAAAGCCCACCTTTTCCTCTTATCCTATGTTGCACAAATAAAGCATTTAATTCTTATTTATAAAGAAAAATAAAAATAAAATAAAATAAAAAGTACTTTTTGTCTCACATGGACATAAATTAAATGCTCAACATAAAGTAAATGCTTCTAATTTTCTTATTGGAGGATATTTGTGCACAAGGATCAAGATTTTTTTTTTTTCTCCATTGTTGATTAAATCTTTTGCCTCTTAATCTCCATGGCCCATTCCTTTTTCATTCCCTATAAAAGGAGAGCTCTCTTCCTTATTTGCACACACAATTTTTATGTTATTGTTATGCTACAGGTTTTCTAGGTCATCTTGGAGCTTTTGGAGATATTCTTGCATCTAGGGTTTGAAGATTTGGAGCATTGTTGGCATTCATCTTAGATCTTCATCAACACTCTATCTTCTTGTCTTCATTCTTGCATCATCATGGCTTTCTTTCTTCATAGTTAGATTTCATTTCTTGCATCTTTCATTTTCATAGCTTAGCTTGCATTGTACTTTCATTTCCATAGCTTAGCTTGCATCTTCATTTCATTGCATTTCATTTGATTCTTGGGGATATTGGCATTCTTTCCCTTATCTTCATTGAATCTCCCATTGCATGGTTTACTAGCAAGGTTATTAGCTAAATAGCTCTAGCTGAGAGCATTCTTAAAACCCTTGCAGTCCATGCCTTGGGAGCTATGGATCAATTTGTGAGGCCTCATTCTTGAGTTCCCTTGCATGTAATGATTCATAGAAGTGTGGTCACATTTTCACCATACAGCTGGAGTCGTAATAACTCTCAGATCTCATCTTCAACATCTCTAGGGGGTCTCTCTCTGTCTCATATCCCATGCTCAGGTGGTACTTCTAACTAGTGCACTGACTCAATCTCATGATCACCATGGCCCTCAACAAACCTGGGTGGAGGGCTCCTACTCCTCTCTCTGTTAACTAATCTACCACCTCTTGGGATTTCTGCTTCCCTTTTAGGAATCTGCTGCTCTAGTTGAGGAACTATGGGTGGTAGCCTCTACTAAATTACCCCAATCAGATCCTAAAGAACATCCATAATATCCTGGTTAGGGTTCTGAGGTGGTGGAGGTAGTGGAGGTGGTCTGCCCCCCATCCTGCACTAACATGTGTAGCTCTATGACCCCTGCCTCGTCAGTGAGCTCATGTGATGATCTACATCCTACATAATAGTTTAAGTTTAGTTGAGTTGAAATGTAATGGGTTTAGGTTCCAATGTTGAAATCTAGGCTCCGATACCAAATGTCATGCCCAAAAATTTACCAATTAAAAATGCAACAATTTTTTTCTTTTAAAACTAGAAGTTTTGAAGATAAAGTACATGGGTTCAAAGGATGGTTTGACTATAGTTAAGCCAACCCTATCCTTGGATTAAGTTTTAGAGCATTAAGCCCTATAAGTATCAATGTACCACTGTGGGTCTAGTGGATTTAATCTCATAACCATTGTCATAAAAATTTGAGTTCAGATAGTGGAACCTTTGTGCATACACTTCCATTTTAAAACTTTCATTCAGGATGAATCCATAGATATCTAGGTGCTTCTAATTCCCCTTTAGTTTTGATGGGATAGGTTTATAAGGTAGGGACCCATTCAATGACTTTAAAAGAGATGTGGATCTTGTCCTAAGATTCCCTTTGCCAAAATAAACTTTGTTTGAATAATTCCAATTCTTCTAAAACCTACTCAACAATGTTTAACCTTCCAATTCCTTGTAAACCTAGGGCATTAATTATTCAATTTATTCCAATTAAAAAATAACCTAAAATGTATATATACTTAGGTTATAACTTTCGAATATGATTTATCCAACATAATAGATAATTTATCCTACAATAATAGTTCATGAGATAATGACATTGACAATCGAATTTCAATTATAATCTGACAATAAACCTAATAGTGTTAACTAGAACAAAATGTTATCTAAACATAACAAATATATTAGTTATATTGCCCATATCTAATACATACTAATAACCTTCTTATAAAATAATTTAATTATGATAATTCAATTTATTAGATCATTATCCTATGAGCCAATAACAAATTCACAATTTAAATAAGGCCCTAACTAACTATTATTAATGATTTATTTCAACTAATTAACAATCAAATTAACATAACTATTAAATTAACTAATTGATTTATTAATGAATCTAAACATATTAGCACTAAATCTATTAATTACTAACTAATTTTATTAATGATTAAATGTTTTAACCAAAATAAAAATAATAAATAAAAAGAAACAAGTCAAAATAAAAAAGTAAACATATCCTACTCACCTCCTATCCTACTCCCCTACCTACCCTATCCTATCTTCCCCACGTGCCAAGTGGGTGGAGGGGACAAACCAAATGTAAATTGGTGCAAGTGGGTGCAAAATTTTAAGAAGGGGATGAGTTTAATATTAGAGGGATAAAATTTGTGGGACCCACTTAAAACAAGTGTTAAACCCAAGCATAAGGAAACTTTTGAAACACTCCAAGAGGGGTGCAAATTTATGGTGACATGGGTTTTGGGCCCACCAGCCCATTCACCTTAATCCCAAAGCATGGGATTTTTGAAAGCCAAGAAGGAAAATAAAGTACAATTTTCAAACATAAAGATTTGGGGGGCCCACCATAGGTATTCCCCATTCCATATGCAAATATATAATTTTGAAAGGGCAAGGTGGAAAGCTATCTTGTCAAGGCAAGGTGTAAATGTATGTCAGAGCATGATAATTTCTTAAATGAGATCTCTACTCCCTTGTTTCCTACGCCATAGAGTAATAAAGAAAGGGGAAAAAAATAGGGTAAGTCATGTTATTAAATTCCTTTATTGATAAGGGTGTGGGGCCCATGACTATTCAAGTTCATACATAAGTCTTGATATATAATTTATTTATTAATTTAGGAGTTAGTTACTAATAACAAGGATTATATTAGGGGTTAGTATACTAACCCATTCCTAGGAAAAAAATCTTGGGGGGGAATATTCTCTGTGGTAAAAGACAATTATTTCCCTTCCCCATACATTTTCCAAAGAGCATTTTGCTCTCTAAATTATGGGAAATGACATTTCTCTTATTGCTTTGTCCATTTCTTTTTCTTGTTGGTTGTTCACTTAGATATTTTTTTTCAAGTTTTAAGTGATGTATTTTTGAATAGTATACAACTATAATGAATTTAATCTAGAATATGGAGAGTCATATTGTAACTATAACGTAGATTCAATGTCATGATTCAATAACTAAAACTCATAATTTTAAAACTTACTATCTCTTTCAACATGAAATTTACAACTCATATAATGTCTATTTGAAGATTTCTATTTGATAAATACTACTAAGAATTCCTATTCTATACTATAATGCATTACAATTCTAGAGAGAACTTGCTTCCACAATTTGAGAAAACTATGATGCAACATCAAGACATAATTTCAACATATTCATATTCCTTTCAATAATTTCTAACTTGCATTTTTACAACAATGGAACACAAATTTGTAGCAATACACAAATGAGAGTTTCAAGGAGGATAACAAGATTCTCTCCATTACATTTTCAACATACAACCTCATAATAACTAGATGATGTTAAAAAGTGATATTTTTACAATCCAAAAGTATGCATTTTGTTAACAAGGAGAGTTTTCCTCATTACAAAATTACAATATTGTCACAACATAATTTACCCTCACAATTACATCAAAATAGGAGTTCTCCCAAAGCTTTATCCCCAAGGATCTTGGCTTTAAAACCTTAAAATAGAAGAGGAGAATGATGGGAAGCTCACCTCCCAACCTAGGTCTCAAGGAGACCACCCCCAAGATTGGAGAACCAAGGCTAAACGGGTATACACAACAAAATGCTCACAACAATATATACGCACAAACAACAATTAACTCCCTTCCAAGGCTTCACAAATGAGTTTTTCAAACTCATTGAAGTAGGGTGAAGGTGGGATTTTCAAAGGAGGAGAATGCCAAACAAATTACATTTCTCACAAGAGTATTTTCATGCCTTTAAAGGCTACATGATCCATTTTTCATACACAAGCTTTCCTCATTAGCATCCTCAAGATGCAAGAATACAAATATGGCTTCATGGAGCCCATACCCCATGAATTTTTCCCTCTTCTCCAAGAGAAGAGACTCTCACTACAATGGAGAGCTCAACTAACCCCTTCACCCAAGGCCACTTCTTCCCTTCCCAAAGGGTGAGTAATGCCTTACTCCCATGAAACAACATTCCCAAAAACAAAGAATGAGAAACAAAAAAAAATTCCATAAGCAATCCCATTTCCAACACAACAATGAAGAGATTCACAATAAACATTACATACAAGCTTTCATATAATCTTTTTTACACTAAAAAAACAAGTGAAATGCAATAAGCATTATTCCATGGTAAGAAAATAAGCAAATCTACAATACAATCTACACAATAATCTTCCTCATGAGTTTTCAAGCAAGAAGTTTCTCCATGGTAAATCCACCAACCTTGATCCAATGCAAAAATGGAAGAATGAAGTTGATTTGAGCTCCTTATCATTTCTCCTTTTTCATTTCTCCAACCCTAACTGTCTCTAAATTTAGAGAGTGGGTGAACACCCACTAAGTCTCTCCCATCCCACTAAAAAGGCCTCTAAAATGTACTCCACAACTAGCATTAAATGAGACATGACACCAAGTCCTTGGTCTTCCCTCTTGTATCCCCTCTTAATTTTGGGTTTGACAAAGAGTGTGGGGCAAGTTAGAATGTATGTGACCACTTCCATTTTCGCCACTTTTGAAAAGTAGGCTTTTTGGAGGCCCGTAATGAGGTTCTAGGCTTTCCCATAGGTGAAAACTAACCCCCAACCCAAGGTACCTACTTAGGGTTTGCTAATTTAGGCCAAAACTACACCCTAGGGTCACTTTTGACCCTTCTAAAGTACTCCTAAAGTCCAAATCCGAGTTCCAACTTGATGTGATCCCTACAAGACATTTACATGCAAGTGGAACTAATATAATGTTTTTTGAGGTTAGGTGGTTATTTCCAAGCCCTAGTTTGACATGTCATCCTCCACATGTACAATAAAAATGTCAAGTGACACCAACATAGGCACATCACATTTAAAATGACATGTCCCATTTAACAACATTTATCCAAACTACTAACACACATTCCGAATTACATTTACAACAATGGTCACATTACAACAAGGTTTTCAATCCCTTATCATATTAAACCTTGGCTTACTCAATTTCTAATTACAACTTTCATTCTATAATGTTTAAACATACTAATTCCATAAATCATCCTAACATATTATCCCTACTTTATAAAGCATAATCCATATAATAATCAATTCCATTCATGATTAAGTCTTTCAAATCAAGTCACATTTCTAAGCATGTATAACCAAAATCAACTTTATGTCCTATGTCATAATCCACCTCAAAATGTAATCCACATAATATAATCATCATCATCAAGCATAGTATCATAAGTCTATGTCAAAATGATCAAAATTACATCAAAGTATCAAATCATAAAGTGTCTAAAATGCGAATGGATCATAAATTCTATGATGGGTTGGGGTGAGGCCTCACAGAAACATCTATAAGCTTTTATTTTCAATATATAACCAAGAAATATACCTTCATCACTTCTAGGGTCAAACTTTCCAATGTCATCATCTCTCTTAATATAACACTTCCAGAAATTTTGAAATACTTAATTGATGGTGCATGTCCAAACCATAATTCATAAGGTGTCTTGTTTGTGTCTTCTCTGATTTGTACTTTGTTTATTGTATATGTTGTTGTATTCACTACTTCTCTCTAGAATGTCTTTGCCAAATCATTCTAAAATAGCATATCTCTTTCTTCTTCACTTACTGTTCTGTTCCTTCTTTCTTCAATACCATTTTGTTAAGGTGTTCTAGGGGTTGAAAACTATCTCTTAATACCATTTACTTCACAAAAAGTGTTAAATTCCTTTGAAGTAAATTCTCCACCTCTATCTAATCTTAAACATTTCATCTTCATTACAGATTCATTCTCATCTTTGTTCTTAATTACTTTAAACTTATCAAATGCTTCAGACTTTACTTTAAGAAATGCAATCAATATCATTCTTGTAAAATCATCAAGAAAAATCATAAAATACATTTCATCGTATAATCCTCTAGTCCTTGTGAGACCGCTCAAATCTATATGAACAATTTACAACTTCTTTTCTGATATAAACTTCTTACTTAGAAATGTACTTCTCTTCTACTTAGCCATCACACATTGTTTGCAAATCATGTTAGTAGGTTTGAAAATCTTAGGTAAATATCTTACTACAATTGTAGTACTTACTTCCACAATGTTATCAAAGTGCATATGACAAAATATGTTGTGCCATAACCACTTGTCATCAATTTTAGTAATCAAACATGTCATCTCTGCATGATTCAACTAAAATACATTACCTCTGGTTCTTGATCTAGTTCCAATCAAATTACCATCCTTATCCTTGACCACACAAGTTTTCTCAGTAAACCAAACTTGATATCCCTTATCAACTAACTATCCAACACTCAAAAGGTTATGTTTCAATCCATCCACAAAGTAAACATCATCAATGTTAGTCTTTCCATCAAGAGTAATAGATCTTATTCCTTTTATCAAACAAGGTGCATTGTTTCCAACTCTAACAATTCCTCCATCATAATTGTTAAACTTTATTTAAACTTCTTCATGTCTCCAGTCATATGATGTGAACAACCACTATCTGTAATTCAATCAGATCTTTTTTGTATTTGGTAAACTAAATCTTTTTCTTCTCTAACTTTAGTTTCAAAGTTTTGTTATTTTATTGTTACAAATCCTATATCATCATTCTCATTATCACTTTTACTTAGGGATTTCTCAATACTAGCCTCAAATTATTCATCATTAGCATATTACCATTCTTTAGATCTTCTAGGTTTAAATTTCTTCTTATATTTCTTTACTCTTTTAGGATATTTAGATGCAAAATGACCATATTCTTGACAAGTCCAAGATTTAAAGATTTTCTTACCTTTAGGTTCTCTTTTCACAAGCAATGCAATTCCTTCCTCAATCTTTCTATCTTCTTCAATCTTAGATCTGTTGCCACTAGCATAGTCTCTACTTACACTAATGCTTCTTGATAAGGTAGGGAAATCATTAAGTGCGATGAATGTTGTCTCAATTCTAGGTAGATCTCCTAACTGTCTCAAGCTTATCTCTATTGCTTCTAGTCTTCCAAGAAGAGTTTCTCTGGTAAAGTTCTCAGTACAAGGTATAACTTGTTCAATAATCTACATTGTATGATTAAATACATAAGTTAATGTCTTTAGAATCTTCCATATCACTTCATTCTCAGTCTTATTTTCTTCACAAGATTTGATACTTGCAACAATCTCTGACATTCTACAAATATAAATTCTAACAAATTCATCTTCCATCATTCTTATATGTTCAAATGCACATATCCAATTATGTAATCTGACTCTCTTTTCATGTACATCACCTTCAAAAGTAGATTTTAAAGCTAGCCAAATTTCATGAGATGTCCTTAGATATTTTACATGACTGTATTCATTCTCTGAAAGGGCCGACAAGAGTGCTTCTCTGGTAAGTATGTTACCCATGAGCATATCTCTTTCCTTGTTAGTACATTCTTTAAATTTTATCTTCTTCAATGATAGTCTTTTCATTCTTTGTGATTAACCATTATCTTGGTCCTAAACATAGCAAATGTGTCTTCATCTTTTATTTCTAGCTGTCATAGATTACTCCATCAAACTTAGGGATTTCTTTTCTGAAATGATTCACCATGGATCTCCTTAATTTGTTAAAATTTTCCTTTAGGGACATGCTAATCTAATTAAAATTGTTATTAAGTAAAGTCTAGCAAGATAATTGAGAGGGGGGTTGAATTAGTTATCAAATAAATACAACTTTTATCACCATAATCAGATTTCAACCATGTAATCAATATAAGCAATAACCATAGAAAGATATATTGGCATGTAATGTTTTAGAGTATTGAAATCACTTAAGGGTTGTAATTCATGGCAACACTTATGATGGAATGATCGCATGTTGTGAAGATTGCCACTGGAGTCACAGTCATAAAAATGACTAAGTCCAAAATTAGGATAAGAGGGTATAGTGCCATAGTTTTGGATAGTGATGAAGATATACAATATATTATGGTTTGCAAAGTTAACTGGAGGTATTTTGGGATATGCACATGCTTCAGTTAAGATTGCATGATTTTTGGATACCTGATGTATGAGATACAGTGTTCAGAAGGTATGCAAAGATAGTAAAACAATATATCACAGTACATGAATAGTTTTGAAGATTAAGGAAAGCATAACGGATATGGTAACATGATAAGACAAATAAATAAATTATATTGCTGACTCTTTGGTAATATAAGAGTGCCTACTCCATGTAAATCATTTGCACAAGTTTCTATTATGTTTTGTATGACAATTATGAGGCTGACTGGAAGGGTAATTCTGTATAAGTATAAATTAGTTTTGTGAAAGTGAAGTATGATAAATAAAAAAATGATGAAGTAAGTTTTTGAATATAGAAGCATGGATAAGATGTGAGATCAATAGAAAGCCAAGCTATAATTGGAACTATCTAAGAAAGATAAGTGCTTGTATTGTTCCCCTTTTGAGAACTATTTTGGACAATATTGATTATAAGAGCAATGTGCTCACCACCTTTAACTAGGTGTTTTGTATACCCCTAATAGGATTTTTGTAATCCTCTAACAAGGAAATGTACTATATAACAATCAACTTCTAATAGGGCTAGATCTCTTAATAGGGACATTATATTTTAGTGCATATTTGTAGATACCATCCCCGTTGGGGTTTTCCCTTTGCTCAAGGTTTCCTCAAGAACAAATCATGGTGTTATGAGTATTGTGTTATGCTTATATGTTCTTTTCATTTCTAGATTACTTTGGATTGTTTATAATTGTTTAAAGTTGAAATCAAAGTTCTATAATATTGATTAAGCCCCCCTCTCAGTATTACCTAATCCTAAAAATTGGTATCAAAGCTTTTGGCCCTTTGAGAGAAATATTAACAACTTAAGGGAGATTAGAATGGATTCAGAAGATTTACAAGTGAAATTTGAAGCTACACTTGAAGATCTAGATAAGATGAAAGCTGAGAATGGTGAACTAAAATTCAAATTAAGAAGAGCGGAAGGTTTCATGAGGAAACTTAAAGAATAGCTTGAGATTGCGATAAATCAGATACAAGACCTTATGGAGAAAATTAAAGAAGGTTTAGACAATGATATATTAGACAAAGTAAAGAAGCTGGAGCAAGAAAAAGAAAAAAACAATCTCCTGATGATCAAGGAGATTCAACACGAAAAGGATGAAAGACATAAAGTTGAAAGGTCACTTAAAGAAGCTAACCTATAGATATGAAATATGAAGACTAAACTTGACCATTACAAGGATAAATATTAGGAATTACATAATTACAATCAAATCATCAAAGGTGAACTCACTCAAGCCATACTACACATTGAGGAGTTATACATGAGGAATGACAAAAATAATGAAAAAAAATCTAAAGAAGACATGAGTGGATCCAATGAAGCTAGAAGTTCAAAAACTCAAGAAGAACCAAAAGAATCCAAGAATGAGGAGAGACCTATTCCAAATGAAAGGTCTACAAATGAAGATCCTATAGAATAATTTAGACCCTTCAAAGGTAGATGTTTCAAATGCAACAAAATTGGACACATGAAAAGAGATTTTAGAAGTAAAGGTAACTCTAAACCCTTTACTAGCTACTATTTTAATTGCTATGAATATGGACATAAGAAAGAAGATTGTAGAAAACCTAATTAATCTAGGTATAAGAAAGACTATATTAGAGAAGAAACTATAGCCAATATTACATGTTAGAAATGTAATAACTTTGGGCACACATCAAGGTACTGTAAGCTACAAACTAATCACAAAGAAAGAAGACCACCTATTTGTTACAAATATAAAAATCCAGGTCACATTTTGAAGTTTTGTAGATACAATGGAAATGACAACAAAAGAGGACTAAGGAGATCTAATGAACTAGAAAGACCACCACCTATAGTTATAAGGAAAAATATCAGTGATAGTGGTAAAATCCTAAATGATTACATGAATGAAAGAAAGAAATCAGAGGATGAGAAGATATGGCAAGTAAAAGTTCTTAATAAGGTAGTGGTTCAGGGAGAAACAACTTATGATGATGTGTCTTCGCATAATGAATTCTTTGAGGCATCATCCTAGAAGGCCTCATGGCCTCATGGGGAGCAGTGGATACAAACAAAAGAACTTATCTAGCCCCAGTCTAAGTGGAGTAAGCTCATGCAAGCTTAGGTATGATATGTACAAATGTTTTGGAATCTGTGGATGAGATTGCAGCACTTGAAGATTCATCTTCTATATTCACAAGTTTGGTATTGACTAGATGGTATGCGAAGTTGAGCTACTTGTGTTTAATGCATGCACTCAACTTGCGATGAATGAAAGACTTGAAAGATTTTAATTCTCTACCATTTATTGATCAAATGACTAAGGAGAGAAGAAGTGTGAAGGGAGAGCAGTAACCTAGTAGAGAGATTTTGTACTTTCATGAAGACAAGCATCAAAATTGTGTGTGCTTAAGGTATTTAGACCTAATCTCTTTGGAAAGTCATGGATGCACCAGTAATTTACGATGTGGTAGATAGACCTAGGTATAAGTTCAAAAGGCATCCATACAAATCCTATGAGGATGATCCAAAAGTGGCATTTTCTCAAACCCCTACAGGTGTGTTGCATGTAAAAGATATTAGGGCATAAATAGATTGCAAATATGAGATTATTGGGGAGGTCAACATCTTCTGTGAGTTGAACGGTATGATATATGTAAATGGGTCTTTGATATAAGAATTCAAACATTTAAAAGACCTATCAATACTAACGTTAACCCAACTCACTAAATTCATGGAAGTTGAATGGCTCAAAATTATTCTGAGTAGAGTACATGATCAGTTCTTGTGGATAGGTGATCAACTAGTTAAAATATGTGCTCAGTTGATCCATGATATCATAGGGCTGGCAATGAAGGAGTGCTACCTGTTAGTGAGAAAAATCTAAGAAAAGAAGCTGAAACCCTTACACACTACAAATGGGACAAGAGGGAAATGACTGTAAATGATATATATTTACAAGATGTTAGATTGGTAGCAATGATGACTGGCTACAAGTTGTTTTACAGTTCTAGACTTAATTCTTTATCAGCTAGATTTGTCATGAAGGCTTATAGAATGGTCAAAGAAAACAAACAATATAACCTTTGTGAAGTTTTGGAACATCAATTTTTGGAAAATATTAAGGTTATTAAGAAGGAAAAATCCAAGGCATTCAGATTTGGGTCATTACTAGTTCACATGTACATTCATACCATTTACAACTTTCCCAGTATGCATCCTAGAGCATGGAAAGATAATGAACCCACTGGTCTACAAATCTCAGAATATTATAGAAGGAAAAAAAGGATTGGATTGATGGAGAACTATTTGGCATGATTAAGATCTTGCAGAGATAGATGAAGGAAAGATATAGAATACTAGAAGAGATAGTGGAAAAATATGAAGGCACTATATGTTTCATGGTTGAAATAGATCATGTCTTCTTTGAGGCAATTGAGCCTAGAACCAAGTGGTGCTATCCTATGGGATATGAGGTAAGTGCTAAGGTACTGACCATGAAAATAGAGCATGTACTAGTAGTAGAAAAGGACCCTACTCAAGAAAGATGGGGTACATATAGAGAAAAATATGAAAAAGTCAAAGAAGAACAAGAGAAAGTAACAAGAAAGAGGAAAGTCAGCAAGATAGTAGAAGAGATTACTGCGAAGGTAGGAATCACAAAGAAACAGTGTTTGCACTTGAAAAACAAGATGGAGGCATCTTCCAATATTGCCACTGATTCATCCATCCCATTGGAAATAGAGAAGACATGTACTACTGATAACATTATTGATTTGTCAATCCCTCAAGAGGAAGAAACACATGAAACTAAGACTATAGAGGTTCCTAGAAGATCATCTAGGGGAGTCAAGAAGGTAAGTCCAAAAGAAAAATAAACAGAGGTGAAGAGGAAGAAAAAGGAAGAAAAGGTTATGGAGAAAGAGGAAGAGAAAATGGTTCAAAAGAGTCCACAAACCTTGTGGAAACTTGATATGAAAGCACTACAGAAGAGGGTTATCAAAGATAGAAATATGATATCTATAAACATATACTATGAGAGATATAGCCCTAAGGATCAAGCAATCATTGAGGACACTATCATTGAGAATTTATTAGTCTTCAAAAAGAATTTATTGGAAGTTGAAGCTAGTGTCCCCAAAGATCTATAGAGCAAGCTAGAAATCAGAAAATAGTTAGCACATTCAGAGGATGATAACATAAGAAACAAGAAAATTGATGATATGTTGTTGGTTGTGTCTATTCGGGAAAGAGAAAGAATCATAAAGACACTAAAACCTCTTTTAAGAACAAAGACTAGACTAGTCAAGATCATCGCTAGAAGATATGATGAAGTAATTGAAGATACCCAAAAGGCATTAGACCAAGCTCTAATGCATAACATGCGTAAAAATGAGTCACCTCCTAAGACTGCTAAACCTATATCCTTGGGTTTAGGAGAGAGCTCACAAACAATTGATGAGAGTGCTCAAGTCAACTTGCAACTAGATTTCTTTGTCATTGGTGTGCCTGTTAGTCTTGACACTTCACAAGATGTAAATGATCCATTTATGGATAAAATGGATAGTGTGAGGGAGGTTGAAAATCAGGAATAGGTAGAAGAAATAAAATCAGAATAGAAACAAGAAGAAAAAGTATAGGAGAAGGAATTATAGCAAGAAGAAAAGAAATAAAGACAACTTAAAATAGAGGAGGTTGCTGAAGTCAGATCGGATTCATCCCTATTGTTGGGAAGTGTGGCCAAACCAGTTAGTTCTGATTTGGATAGCATGGATGAAGATGAACTAATGAGACTCTCATTCATGGCCTTTGCTAAAGCTAAGGAGAGATCAGTCTAGAAAGGAGATAAAAGAGCTAAAATAATGGTCAAGGTTGTAGAGATAGTCAACAAGTTACACCCCTCACTAAGTATCCTAAAAGACAAGGACGAGGTTGAAAATCTTGGTATACTATTGGATAGCTTTGATAGTCACTTTGACTCATTGCTAAAAATAGCAGAGGAGAAGGTTGAAAAGAAATTTTTGGAGAAGAAATTGAGTGAAGTTCATAAGTCCATTTCATGGGACTTAGGCATTCTAAATGCTACCACTCTTAAAGAAAAGATTTGTGTAGCACAAGGTAGGAAACTATATAGTTACTACATAAATCCCTGCAGACACTTGAAGAATGTTGAGGAAGCCATAGCCAAAGACATGGCTGATCTTGACAACTAAATGGACAATAGTGAATCATCTTCACAAACTATAGGAGAGATAGATAATGAAACATCCAGGCTATTGGAGAAAATAGGAGTACTGGAATGGAGAAAGGGAGAGTTACAGACAAGTTTAGCTCCTTAAGAAGCCTATTGACTCCCAAGCTCTTAGTATTGGAAACTCATCTCTCTTAGATGATGAAGGTTGAGAGCTCAATGTCATGTTGGAAATTTGGCTAAGGTATGTACATGAATGTTGTCATTATGGAAACATATGTTCCCTATGAAGATTGCATAAGCTAGAAAGTAAGTATGGAAGATCATAGACTAAAATTGTCTAAGTATGAAACAATGTTTTTCACAAAGCACCTGATACAGTTTGTTTTGGCGATGTTCACTGGAGCATGATCAGAGTTTGTGCAGTTGAACATAGAATCTATGGTGTCTAAGGATACCCCATCTCAGTGTGCAAAAGAGTATGGATAGTATGGACAAAGTTATGATTATTTTACCGATGACAGAGTTAAGCCGACAGAGCAGTTTTGAAGGTAGGACTAGTAAATGAATTAAGGGATTATTTTTCTTGTCAAAATAATGACTTAATATTATAAAGAGCTGACATCCTAGATGTTTAATCTTGGATAAAGATATGCAAGCTGACTGAAGAAAGATATTATGTTTGTATCTTGTATAAAGATATGTACCAACATACTTGAATTATAACTTGTGATAGTTGTGTATTATGATAGCAATGAAAGTTGTTGATGGGAAGTTGTAAGCAGTACCATATTGTAATCAATTGTATTACTTGTTTGGGTAGTGAGCTCATATAGTAATCAATTTTTGTATCTACAAATCCTAATAGGGTTGAGGCTTCTAACAAGGCTTATAGTCCCTTAACCAGGACTGATACACAAAATGTTTGTAACAGGCTCCTAACAGGGTCAACATCCTTAATAGGATATCTTTTGATTAGTGGATCTTTGTGGGTACCATCCCCACTAGGGTTTTCCCTTGGCTAGGGTTTCCTCGACAACATATCATGTGTTATGAGTTCTTTACATTTACTATTATGTATGCTATTTAGTTTCTTATGCTTTAAAGTAATCTATTATATCCATAAGTGGGCAAAAGTAAAAGTTTGTGAAATACTAATTCACCCCCCCCCTCTCAGTATTTCCTATTTCTAACATGTTAATATCTACTCTCACTGAGCTTAAGGTAGTAGTGACAGCATCATATGCATTGAATGGACTAATCCATGTCATTGAACTACTAATAATTTCATGGATTGAGGAAATTAAGACCTTGGAAACATCTTTCCAAGATGTCCTAAATCTGGTAAGTAAGCACTAAACCACTTGTGCTTTAGTTTTGAAATTTTGGGAATACCTTTGCCATTTATGTCATAGGGAGAGGAAGATAGAGTAAAATGGGGAAGATAAATAAATATGTAAAGTTATATTAAAAAACAAAGAGAGAGAGAAGTAAAAGTAGAGAGGTGCTTTGTGGTAGAGAGGTGCTTTGTGACACTTAGTCATTTTTCTAAGTGTTGCCATCAATGCCAAAGGGAGATATTACTAGCATGTAATGTTTTGGAGTACTAGTAATCACCTAAGTGTTGTCATAATGCCAACACTTATGATGGAATGATCACATGTTGTGAAGATTTCCACTAGAGTCATAGTCATAAAAATGACTAAGTTCAGAATCAGGATAACAGGGTATAGTGCTACAGTTTTGGATAGCGATGAAGATATACAAGGAATTATGGCTTGTGAAGTTAACTAGAGATATTTTGGGATATTCACATGCTTGAGTTAGGATTGCATGAGTTTTGGATACCTGATGTGTGAGATACAATGTTTGGAAGGTATGCAAAGACAATAAAATAGTATATCAGGGTACATGAATAGTTGCAAAGATTAAGGAAAGCATAATGGATATGGTAACATGCTAAGACAAGTAAATAAATTATATTGTTGACTCTTTGTTAATATAAGAGTGCCAACTCCATGTATATCATTTGCACAAGTTTATATTATGTTTTGTATGACAATTATGAGGCCAACTGGAAGGCTAATTTTGTATAAGTATAGATTAGTTTTTTGAAAGAAAAGTATGAGAAATAATGAAATGATGAAGTAAGTTTATGAATATAAAAGAAGGTATCAAATGCAAGATTAGTAGGAAGCTGAGCTACAATTGGAACTATCTAAGGAAGATAAGTGCTTGTATTGTTCCCCTTTTGAGAACTATTTTGGACAGTATTGATTGTAAGAGTAGTATGCTCACCACCTTTAACTAGGTGTTTTTTTATACCCCTAAAAAGGTTTTTGTAATCCTCTAACAAGGAAATGTACTATGTAACAATCAGCTCCTAACATGGCTAGATCTCTTAACAGGGACATTATATTTTAGTGCATGTTTGTGGGTACCATCCCCACTGAGGTTTTCCCTTTGTCTAGGGTTTCCTTGAGAACAAATCATGGTGTCATGAGTAATGCATTATTCTTATATGTTCTTTTCATTTCTACATTACTTTGGATTGTTTATAATTGTTTAAAGTTGAAATCAAAGTTCTTTAATACTGATTCACCCCCCTCTCAGTATTACCTAATCCTAACAAGATAAACATACACAACAAGACAATAACACAAGATATGTTGACTAGGGAACCTCTTGATCAAAGAGTAAACCTCAGTGGGAATGATGCCCATAAAAGATGTACCAATATAAAAATTCCTTGTGAGAGGATGGACTCTGTTAAGAGCCTTATGAAATACATTCAGTACATATGAGTCCCTATTAGGAGACTTTGAATCCTTGTTAGAAGATTATAACCCGGTTAGGAGTTATGGAATACAGAAGGAACCACTGTCCAAACAACTTCAAGAGAAAGATCATTGAACACACTATCCAAATAATCTTTGTATTAATAAAATAGAATAATCCCAAATAATTATTGATTTGAGAAACTTATCTTTTCTACTCTATCTATGCCAAACCACACAAACTACTTCACCAAATCTCAATATCAGATCTCTGTAATTCACATATACTCTTACAACATATATTGTTGAATTTCGCAATTCCTTACACATACTCTTACAAAAATAAAGGAAAATAATCTTTCCTTTATACCACACTCAAATAATTACAAATGATTCATCCAACAAGGCTTAACCAATTACAAAATATAAATATTCACACGTTACATAATATTTCACAATTACATGGAAAATTTTTAGCTTCCAAATAAAATAAATCTTCACTCGTACAACCTTTGACCATGTTTTCACATCCATGTCACTATAATAATTTCTTTATAAATTGTACAACTTTTCATGCCTTGATTCTACCATGATTAGGAGATATCATCCAGTTTCCACAAACCGCTACTCAGGAACACTTCCTAATTACTGCTTCTATTGATTTGTCCCATTCCAAGTATATGTCCCTAGGTTGAAAATTTAAGTGCACTTCATGATAGGGAAAATGATACTAGGTGTGAATATACTATTCATAGGAGAAGCCATGGCATTATTATTATTACCTATTATGGGGTTGTTCACATATATTATTAGTCAACCTTCTAAGCACTAGCTATAAATACTTACTACTAGTCTAAAATAAGATGGAGTTTTATACCAGAATAAGGAAGAGTCCCTAATGCTAATATTAGTCTATCCTCTATACCAACATCAAAATTATAGAAACTACCATACCCTGATAAAGCATAGCCTGTGCAATCTAGTATCTGATCTGGTAATTATGCAATAACAGAGAAATTTATAAAGGGAAAGGTCATGCAAGGAAATAATGAAGAGGTAAGACATAAAATCATGAGAAGAAATGCATAACATGTGGATTTATTTTGATTTCTAGGAATTTTAATACTAACTACTCCTTCTAGAGGCAAACAGACAAAATATTATATATCAATACTTAGTGCACTAATGTCAGTATTGGTGCCATCTTTTTCTTATGCCACCTAAAATGATGGGCATTAGAGGATGAAAAATCTATGTGAATTATATATGACCTATCAAATGACTCCCAAGAAAGACCAGGGCTCTTCTCATTGAAACATACCCTATGTAATGATTAAGGAAAATACAATATTCATAATATTAAAGATTACAAAAATACTTTCAAAATCTCTAAATTACCAACTTCTAATTAACACATCTAGTCTTCATACTTCTCTAAAAGATACTATTTTATGAAAATGTTTAGTGTATAATTACTTACATATGCCCTTCTTTTTGGAATAAAATCCACACAACACAAATGAGGGGGTGGGGGGAATCAGTTGTGTGTAATAATTATAAACTTTAAACATTTCTATTTGATTACCAATTAAACATAGAAAAGTACTAATCAATATGAAAAAATAAAGTGTGATGTAGAGCCCTTTGGACTAGTCCCTCAAAGACCCAAAGAATCCATAAATATCCCAATAACCCAAACAACTTTGTTGCCACATAAGATTCTTTTGTCCAATATGGCTCAATTGAAATTCCAAGACCCAAGACTCATTACAAGCTCTCATAGGGTCCCTTCCAACCTATTTCAACTTATTTTAATAATTACTAAGTACCCAAAACACCCACTATATCAGAAATTGGTAATCATAGTCCAAACTAGGCCTATTTCCTAGTAGGTCTGTCTAACCAGTTTTAGGACACAACACCCCTTACCAGTGCATGTTCTTTTAGAAAAATCACCTTTTTAGATACCCTTTTGGGCCTTCTATCAAACCCCAACATTTCAACTCCTGACTCATACAATAGAAGTACTGACTCTCATGGGCTAAGTAAGTTCCTAGGCTTAATTAGGACTATTTTATAAAGAAAACCTTATGAATTCTTATCCGCTGACTCTATAACTTTGCACATTCTTCAGATAGGTTACAACTAGAAATTTTTTGGCACTAGTAGGCCAAGCCACTTTCCCCAAATGGTTAAGCCACAAAACCCTCTCTAACTCATCCCCAAACCTAGGGCTTCTTCAAATCCACTTCAAAACTCACTTCTAGACTTAAAAAAAGTTGAAACAACTTGGAATGAATATTTCAAAAAAAAATAGATGACATAAAATCACCCTCTTGTTAATCCATTTTCTTTGTTGTTATACTTGTGGCATCAAAACAAGACCTTCTTCAAGACTAAATAGTCATCTATCTCAGTGATAAACCTCCAACACATCATCCCTGTATCCAAAATTTTTAGTAGAAGTATGTTTACATTATAGGGGACCCATTCTATTGGAAACAATAGTCAGACATCAGATAGAATGGGTCTGATCACATTGAGACCCTAAAAATGTTAAGTTTTCTTTAACCCAGTCACATATAAGTCAAAAAATGACAGTAAGATGAATTTTTTAAATCCTCAAATGGACTTAAAAAATCATTAATAACTACTAATATCAATCCTAGTTCATCTCCCAATGTAAGAAGTACACTTGGTTTCAAAATATGAATGGAAAAGTATATAAATGAGATTGAAATGCTACAAGTTTAAACCTTGTTTTTATTGTTGAACTATTCACCATACATATATCCCTTCATACATTCCTTCCAAGGCTTATATAAATGTTTACAACCATCCCTCAATTGATTCCAATTAGTTTGAGTCATTACACTAACCAAAAAAAACTAAAACTAACCATGTCTGCCAAACTGTAACTAGTCGTTGTAACTTTAAAATTCAAATTTGCAATTCCTAACTAATGGATTCCTAAGACCTAAAAAATGACACAAAGGCCTTAGGTTTGACATTATTACATGCTTTAGAATAAAAACATTCTATCTAGACTCTTGAGGCATTATATTGTCATTATTACAATTCTTTGGTCTAATGGTCCTTACCAGGACCATTAGGACATTTCCCAATTCTATTATAATCAATGACCATTATAGGATTTAGTACACCAAATTGAGTCTTAGTGACCCTCCATTGTCTCCTCAATGTCTTGGAGTCTTCATAGGTCTTCTTCCCTTATAAGGTACAACTGCACCATACTCCCCCCTAAAGAAAACCTCTTGTCCCAAGAGGAAAGGGGTGTACTCTTCTTACCATCCATCCTTCTAGATGGTCCTATGATCTTCATCTCTCTTCATGGAATATATTGCAGTAATAAATCCTTATGAGTTTTTCCTTTACTTGGTCCTTTTCTTGCATTCATTTCAAACAAAACATTAGATCTTAAAAACATGTCTCCTTGATGCTTGTTATGTTTAATCCTTGTTTATTTTTTGTTACAACTTCATGTCTACCTTCAAGAGTGTTAGCATATAGTTTTTCCCTCTTCTTAAATTAATCTCACGCTCCTTCAAAGAATGAAGAGAAGAGAAAAGAAAACTCAATACTAACAAATCAACTCTTTTCAAAATCTTCAAGATGCAGCTCCTTGCTAGTGGATTTTCAATATGATTTTATTCAACAAAGAATGAATAACATGTGTGCCTTTAACTAGAAAACACATAAGGGAGAACACTCATTCCATCACAATGAAAAGAATGTGCAGAATAAAAGGACTTCCACTTCTCATTTTATTAAAATATTCACTACTTAAAACTAAAATATTTTCACTAATTCCCTCTATTACTTCAAGCATAAAATCAACCAACATAATAGTTAAGCTTTCTTCAAATATAATTTATTTCCACAGGAAAACAAATCATACTTCGATAAATAACAATATCTATCATTTCAAAAGCTTAATCATATATATAAAACTATAGGATAGCATATATATTCAATTATATCAGTTTTAGAAAACTTAAAACATAGACTTCATGAAAATAGTTCCAAAAAATCTCAGAGAGCCAAACCCATAAACCGCTTAAATTTTTTGCATAAATAGCCATGCAGGGCTTTAATAACTAACTTAGTAAAAACTGTCTTCTTGAAATTAAATTCTACTAAATTCTAAAAAATGTCCTAAGCATTAAGCATGAAAAATATACTGAGAGCAAAGACACCTTCCCAAAAATTTCCAAGTGTCTCAGATAGTTAACAAGTTGAAGTTGCTGCAAATCACGTTGCCTTCCATTCTTCAAATGCGGCTGTAAGTGTGGAGATTATCAACTGATGTGGTAAACCGATAAAATTGATCCTCTACTTCCAGACTTCACTTTCCCCTTTTATCTTAGCTATTTTCTCCTTGTGCAAAACCAAATGATCTTGTTGAAGGATCATCATTGATTCCATGCATGCAGCCTTTGTGAAATGCTCATCCATAGGTTCCTTCATCTTTTTTAGCTTGTCAAACCAGAGATTCACATCTTTGATAACTTGGCCAATTGGTTTATCTAATGCCTCTTGAGCCTCCTAGCACTGCTCACTAATCCATTTTGCATCATTGGAGATGATTTCTTTAATTGTTTTAGCCCCTTCATGAGATCTCTTATCTCAGCAATTCCCATAACCACAGCTTCATTCATCCACTCAATACATTCTTTTATAACATAAAGAATTGTGCCATCAAGTCCTAGGATTGGCTTTTCCATGAGGAAATTTTGTGAGTTGTATGCTTCAACCTCATCAATCCAATGTAGTTCTTTAGTCCAAGTAGTTTTTTCTAGCTCCCATTCTTTGATGCTAGCTTCTACTTTCTTTACCAGGTGATCTCCTTCACCGTGATTTTGATCCATGTGACCTAGCTTCTTGAAAACCTCTACTTTTATGTGCTTCACCCAATCATTGAATTCTTTTCTCACCACTTTGCTTCTCTGAACCTGATTAAGAAAATGTTGATTATCAGGGGATTTCATGTCTATGGAGGTAGACATCTCACTCAAAGGAAAAGGTTTAGGATGCTAAATGGAATTGATATATTGGGCCATACTCTTCATCGCATCTTTCATTTCCTATTTATCTTTGGCATCCTTCCATACTCTACTAGCAATTTTCTTGTTTGATACCTTGAAAAACCTCATATCAGTAGCTCTAGTGTCTCTCCCTAAACCCACCTTGGATACTTGAAAATCCTGGGCTAAAGCCTCTCCATCAGTTTTGTCCTCTTTAGGCTTTGCAATCTCTACCATCTAGTGACCACTGCTTTCATCAAAATCAATTCTTGATTCCATCTTTATCTTCTTAACCTTAGAAGATTTTCCCAGGTACCTGCTTACTACATCATCTAATGGTACTGATAGAGGAACTTTATTCCTTTTCTTAGCTATTGGGGTCTCCAATTAGGGTGGGGTAGTAGAAGATTTCTTCTGGGTATCATAATCACTCAAGAGTGCTAGCGAATCTTTTAGAGTATTTTTTGTCCCCTTTTGCATCTGTTGATCATCAGCCATCTCAGGTACCCTATGGTCTTCAACTGAAACTACCTTTGGATCAGGGTCTAATGATTCTAAATCCATAATGACACTGGGAGTAACCTTTTTCTTCTGAGCCTTTTCTCTTACCCTTAGACTTGATCTGGTCACTCAGACTTCAGGTTCAGCCTGGTGTTGAACTTGAACTTGAACTTGAACTTGTGATGAGATTGGTTCAAGTTTAGGTTCGACTTCAGTTTTAGCTTTTCCTGCACAAGATTGATCAATATTTAAGTTAGTTAAAATTGAAGTCCTCTTCATTGAACTCCTTTTCTTGGTTTTTATTTGTTTCTTTGCTAACTACAAAGGAGGAGCAGGAACTCTTTTCTTCAACAGCCATGCTTTCATTCTCTCAATCACCCTTTTCATTCTCTTATACAAATCATCTTCTTCCAGTTCATTCTAGTCTAATTCAAGAATTGGGAGAACTTCAATCTTCTCTGAGTATTGGGAATCTACAACATCAACTTCACTATCTTCTTCCACTCCATCTGTATCTAATTCTAGCCTGAAAGTGATGATCAGCTTCAAAGTTAGCTAGGACCAGAGTCTTTTCCTTACTTGCAACTCATCAGAACAATTAACCCAAAAATCTTCTAGCTCAGGGATGTGCATAAATGTCTCTGGGACATTGAGGTTTTCTCCTGCAAAGCCTCTATAATCAAAATTACCCCTGGGAGTATAACTTTGCAAAAAAAAAGCATCCAATTCTTCTTTGATAGCCACATCATCTTGGAAACTTTTGCATCTATAGTACCCTAACTCAATAGGGAAGAGAACACTTGAGGACTTCTTTGGGGTCCCAGTCTTTTGTTCAACTAGCACAAGCTGCCTGCATAGATCCATCAGATTACATCACCTAAATAGAATCTAGGAAGCCATAGGGGCTCTTCATCAAATGCTCCAACTCTTAGATAAGTAAACCTTGGAAACTATATAAAATGATAGGCATAAATATTAATCACCTATTTAGCTTCCTCTGAGAGCCTATAGTTTTCTTTCCCCCTCAACTCAAAAAATAACCTTCCTGAAAACCTATCATTTATAGTTTTAAACACACTAGAGAACTCCTTTTGCAAGCATGTGAAATAATCATAAATCCTCATATCATTTGTCCACAATTCGTGAGGTAATCCTCCCCAGCTTCTGCAACATGCTAAGACATACACAAGGTAGGAGGACATATAAAATGCAATTAAATTTGTCACATTTAGGAGCTCTCTGTGGAGCTTTTCCACTATCAAGTCAGCCCAATCAATAAATTTATCTCCCTCTATAATTTTCTGGATGAAACAATACATCTAGTTTTCCCAATGAAATGCATGGGGATTTCCTTTCACCCTATTCAAAAGAAACACCATATCAGCAATGTCTTTTTGGAAGTGTTCAATTGTCAGTGGCTTTGGCGGCCTACTTCCCCCTTTCTCTAGTTTCACAAGCCATACCTGGGCTATTGAGGAGCTATATTTCTTCTTATCAGCCTCATACACATGATCTACCTCTTCATAGGTCCATGGTTCATATGGTTCCTTGTCTAGAATTCTCAGGGCTACCATTAATGTTTCCTGGCTGATTTTTACCAAGATTTCTCCTGACGCATCTTTAATACACCTATTCTTGGTGTCATATTTGTTTGCACACTCCAACACTAGTTCAGGGAAAATGAGAGCCAGAGGAAATGCAACGGCTTATAAAAGACCACTTCCCACTAATTTCCTAGAAAAAGAACCCTCAGAAGAAATTCGGGCTCTATCATAGATTTCTCCTAGGTTTGCATTCAACAAGAAGGTATCACCTATATCTGGAAGAGAAACTAGAAGGTGGGTTCTACTCTCTTCTTTCAGAAGTTTTGGGTGAAACAATGACATCCTACCAAATATGAAAAAAAAATATTTGCAAGACAGAAAAATCCACTGAAAACTTAAACTGCAAGGGGCCAGGATAACTCACCAATATAATGCACACTAGCTCTTTGCAAATTTTTCACCACCAACTTTGTTGCTCCTCTCCTTCTCCGAACAAATGACTAACATAATAGCCTTAATCATTTTCATTTATTCACAAATGCCTTGCAGTCCCTAATAAATCTTCAAGGCATGTCTATAATAAATGTTTTAATTGAGAAATGATTGATTGGACATGTCTGATCGAGCTTAATTAAGCCACTAGCTATTTCGGCATGAATAGCTCAATTCCCAAGGAAAATCTCTGATCACCATATCTAGGTATTAATGACTCCCTCTACATCATGCCATCAACTGTCAGTTTTGATCTTCACATGCTTGAGCCATCTTTTTGAATGAGACAGTCTATGTAGGGTGGTTTCCAAAACTTAATAAATGCCAGGAGTGTTACAATCAGAAACCTTCTTTTGGGAAGTGAAGACAATCCTGCCAAATTCTCCATGTGAAAGCTATCATCTTACAATCCTGAACTTGAACTTGAACTAACTCGAGGTTCAAGACTAGGTTCATGTTTGGGTTCATCTTTGAGACTAATTGACATTTTGAAAGATAGATGAATTTGGACGTTATGAGACTCATAGATGCAAAAGGGGTTTGAAGTTGAACTTGAACTTGAACCAACTTAAAAAAGTTCAAATTCAACTGACTTAAAGATTTATCATGACCAAGACTAAAACCGGGAGTTGGGAAAAAAAATGAAGGTAACAAAGACACATCATATCCCTCTCAAAATATTCCCTACCAAAGTAACATTGTTGTTCCCAACTTCTGTAACCAATGGACAAATCATACTGTTCACTATACCATTTTTATCAAGCCTACCATATGACTATCCTACCACATTCATCTTGTCATTATCAACCATCTTCACATCAGAAATCTTCTCATTCTTCTTCTCTTGCACATCCAAAATTATTTTGTTCCCAAAACATATAACATTCTTACTATCCAACTTATCATCATTTAGAGGGTTTAACATTAACTTTTTACCATCCTTATGCACTACATAAGTGTTAGAAAAACCATCATGTAATGTTCTTCTTAATGACCTCTAATGCCTACCCAAAAAAGATAACTATAATTCATTGGAACCACATCACATAGAACCATATATTGATAGATTCCTATGGATAAATCAACATATGTCTATTCTTTAAAAATAATATTTTGTTCACTACTCACCCATGTTGTATTACATCGAATACCAAGTGGAAATATTTGTAAATTCAACTTGGAAAGCATTTCATATAAACCTAAATTATCATGTGAACTAGAATCTATGATCAACTTACAAATTTTACCTTGGCTATTGCAATAAGCATGAAAGATAGATACCTTTGGTTTTTTTGGTTACAATATTTGTTACTTAATTATCATGTAAGTTTTGAATCAAGTTGCACTCAAATTTCACCTTCTTCTTCCTTTTTCTCCTCTTGAACCAATGTCACCCTTCTCTCAAGTCTCTTATTGTCTTGTGTATTTAAACGACACTTAGGGGATATGTGTCCCACTTCATCACATGTAAAAAATCTATCAGTGAACCCTCTACCAGATCCAAACATTCCTCCACCTTCTGAACCTCCTCTTGATTTAGACAGGCTCTTTTTCTTTATCATTTCCTTGTCCTTGGTCATTGTTTCTACTAGGCATGCTTCCTCTTCCTCTACCTATGTTGTTGCTACTTTGTCTTTCTTGTCTCCTTTTTATTTTGTCTTCAACTTTCATTGCCAAGTTGTAGCATTCTTCTACATTCCTTGGATTTGATAGGCTCAACTCATCTTGGATGTTGTATCTCAAACCTCCAAGATACCTTTCCACCTTCTCTTCTACATCTTCATTATGAGCAACCCTTATGTCCAATTTATAAAACTCTTCTATATAATTTTTTACATCCATCTCTCACTCCAATCCCTACAACTTCTTGTACAATTGAACTTTTTAATCTTTAGGAAGGAAGTTTACCTTCATCTTCTCCAACATCCTTGGCCAATATGTGATTCTAGGGACATCATTTCTTCATCTTTCTACATGCAAGAAATCCCACCATAGAAAAGCATGCCCCTTTAACCTAGACTTAGCATTTTTTTACTTTTGCATTACCCGCAATATCTTCACATTCAAAGAAATTATCAAGAGCACTAAACCAATCTATCATTTTTTTATCATTCATATTACCACTATACATTGGTAATTTAGTTTTAACTCTAGAGTCTCTTACTCTAATGGCTTTTGGTAATTTTAACATCCTTGCATCTTCTTGATCAAGTTGTTCTTCTTTCCAAGGGTTCTCTGCTTCTTCCCATTTTTCTTTTCTATCTGAGCCTTCTTCACCCTTTCTCTAAAAATTTCCCTTCAACTTTTCTAGTTCTTCTCTCAACCATCTATCATGTTCTGCTTGTTCTTGAACCAACTTAGCAAGTTCTGCATTGGTCACTTTTGGAGGCATTATCCAAGCCTCTCCTTTTGAATCCTCTGCTAACATATACTCCAATCCCTTCCCCTAAATAACTATCATTTCTATGATACTAATATGATGCATATCCTTTTGGACCAATGCCTCAAACACCCAAAGACTCAACAAATAGCCCAATAACCCAAATAGGTTTACACTTTCTTCCCCAATTAGATTCTTTTTCCTAATATGGATCAATTCAACTTCCAAGAATCAATACTCATTCCAAGCCCTCCTAGGGTCCCTTCCAACCAATTTAAACTTGTTTAAACAATTACTAAGTGCCCAAAACACCCACTATATCAGAAACTGGTAATCATACTCCAAACTAAGCCTATTTCATAGTAGGTCTATCTAACAGGTTTTTAGGACACAACACCACTTTTTGGTACAATTTATTTCCAAAAAATCACCTTTTGAGATACTCTTTTGGTCCTTCTATCAAACCCTAACATAAAAACTCCTGACTCACATAATAGAAGTACTGACTCTCGTGGGCTAAGTAAGTTCTGAGGCCTAATTAGGACAATTTTACAAAGCAACCCTTATGAATTCTTATCCCTTGACTCTATAACTTTGGAAAATCTTTAGATAGGTTAAAAATAGAAATTTTTTGGCACTGGTATGCTGAGCCACTCTCCCCAAATGGTCAAGCCACAAAACCCTCTCTAATTCATCCCTAAACCTAGGGATTCTTCAAATCCACTTCAAAACTCACTTTTAGACTTAAAAAATGCTGAAACACCTTGTAATGAATATGTCAACACAATATGTGACATAAAATAAACCTCTTGTTAAGCCACTTTCTCTTTTGTTATACTTATGGCATCAAAACAAGCCATTCTTCAAGGCTGGAGAGTCAACTATCTCAGTGATTACCCTCCAAAACATCATCCCTACATACAAAATTATTAGTATAAGTACATTTATGTTACAAGGGACCCATTCTACTAGAAATAGAAGTCAAACATTAGATAGGATGGGTTCGATCACATTGAGACCCTCAAAATGTTAAGTTTTCTTTAACCCAGTCACATATTAGTCAACAAAATGATAGTAAGATGGATTGTTTAAAAACTAAAATAGACTTAAATGAGCATGAATAACTACTAAGATCAATCCTAGTTCATCTTCCAATGTAGGAAAACATATATTTCAAAATATGAATGGAAAAGCATGCAAATGAGATTGAAATGCTATAGATCTGAAGCTTGTTTTTATTGACAAACTATTCACCATACATCTCTCCCTTCATCCATGCCTTCCAAGGCTTATATAAACATTTTCAACCATCTATAAACCAATTCCAATTTTTTTGAGTCATTACACTAACAAAAAAACCCAAAACTAACAGTACCCACCAAACTGTAATTAGCCATTGTAACTTAAAAATTCAAATTTGCAACTCCTAACTATTGGATTCCTAAGACCTCAAAACTAAAACAAAGGCCTTAGGTTTGACCTTAGTACATGTTTTAGACTCCAAAAATTCCATCTAGACTCTTGAGGCATTATATTTCCATTATTACATTTTTTTTCCTATGGTCCTTACCAAGACCATTAGGACATTTCCCAATTCTATTACAATCAATGGCCATTATAAGCTTCAGTACATCCAAATTGAGTCTTAGTGACCTTAAATTATTTCCTCCATGTCTTGGAGTATTTATGGGTCTTCTTACTTTATCAAGTGCACTTGCACCAAAATACCAACACCATAACACACAATTTTTGTTCTCAAGGAAAACCCTATTAAGGGAAAAACCCTAGTGGGGATAATACCCACTTGATCATGCACTAGTATATAAATGCCCCTATTAGGAGACCTAACCCTATTAGGAGTTGATACAAAGAATCTAGCACATTTGTGTTAGAAATTTGGTAGAGTTCATTACATAGATGTTTTCACTATGGCAACATATGATCTACATGAAGATCACACAGGTCAGAGAGTTAGTATGTCAGAGAACAATGCAAAATTGTCGAAGTATGAGATAGTGTGTTTTTGCCACTGAACCCGAAGATAGTTTTTATTGGTGATGTTGATTGGAGTAAGTTCAATGCTTGTGAACTTGAACATAGACACTATGGTGACTATTGAAGACTCACCTCAGAGCACAAGTCAGTATGACATGTACGAAAGAAGTTATGACAGTTTTACTAAAGACAATGTTAAGCCGACAAGAAAGAATATAAAGACAGAATTGATAAAGAGTTAAGGGATTATTTTGTATATCATAATAATGAATTAACAATATAAAGGGATGACATCATAGATTTTAAGCCTTGGATAAAGATATTTTGTAATATGATAGCCATTTAGAAACTTATTAATTTTAATAGCTTGTATAAAGATATGTAAAGATATAATTGTAAAGAGAAGTAATGAATGTATGTAATAGCAATATTCAAAGAGTAGTGAAGAGATATTGATGCAAGTAGTATAAGGTTATGTACCTTGACCTATTTTTGTAATCAATGAATATTGTATATTACTTGTTTGGGCAATGGGCTCATTTGGTAATCACATTTTGTACTACCAACTCCTAACTGTTAGAAATAGGAAATACTGAGAGGGGGGGGTGAATCAGTATTTCAAAAACTTTTTCTTTTGCCCACTTATGGATATAACAGATTAATTTAGTGCATACAAAGATTATCAAGCTGATTAACAAACATAGCAGTAAATAAAAAGAACTCATAACACATGATATGTTCTTGAGAAAACCCTGGCCAAGGGAAAACCCCGGTGGGGATGGTACCCACAAAGATCACTAATCAAAAGTATCTTGTTAGGAATATTGGACCCTTTTAGGAGTCAATTTACAATATATAGTAGATCTGTCCTAGTTAAAGGACTTTAGGCCTTGTTAGAAGCCTTAACCCTATTAGGAGTTAGATTACAAAACCTGATCACCAGCTGAGCTCACTACCCAAACAGGTAATACAATAATGTTTTTGACTGAAATATGGTACTACTTACAACTTCACATCAATAGCCTTTGCTGCTATCACAATATACAACTATCGCAAGTTATCTTTTCTTTCTTTTTACACATCACATATATTCTGTCATTACATTTCAAGTATGCCTAATATATGAGTTATTAGAGATAATAACTTTACATGTTCGGCTACCAAAATCTTTATCCAAGAGTAAAAATCTAGGATGTCATCCCTTCATAATGTTAAGTCATTATTTTGACAAGAAAAAATAATCCCTTAACTCTTTCGCTAATACTGTCTCCAAAACTACTCTATATGCAAAAACTATCTTCGGTAAACTTTGAATAACTTTGTCTGTACTACTCCAAACTTTATATGCACTTAGATGGGGTATCCTCATACTCTGTAGAAGCTTTATTTAACTGCGCAAACAAAAATATTTCTCTAGTGGACATCGCCAACTAAATCTTCATCGGGTGCTCTGTCAGGACCACTGTATCCATACTTAGACATTTTCTTCCTTCAACTTGCCATACTTGCATTATAGATTTTGTGCTCTTAATAGAGATCATATGTTTCCTAATGACAACATCTATCCATCCACATTAGCCAAATTGCCAACAATCTCCGCCTTTGTCATTGGTGGCAACATATGGGAAAATTGGCTAAGTGTGCAAACAAAACTTTAAAGTATTTACACAAAATTGTGGCCAAAAGTTATACAATAATGTACTCCATAGAATAGCTCCCCCTATGAGTATCCTTCCTCATAATATATTCAATTTTTTTCTATCTCTCCCCCTTTGACAACAATGACAAAGATAGGGTGTACAAAAATTTCAAAAAAAAACTTTATACCTTGGTATCAGCTATTGCAAAGCTGGTAGGCTTGCAACACAGTCACCAAAATCTAACTTCCATGATTCAAAATATTTCTCCCATACCTTCTTGATGGATTTAGCAACATTAAGTAGAGTACTCAATCCGTATGCTGCTGTTTGACAAGCTTGCAGGGAATTCAAGCTAAACTTCTGAAAAGATGTCTTTGCTGAAAGACACTACTCAATTTGGTCTTCAACAATTGAGGTCTTGATTGAGATATGCTCTCTCAAGATGTTAATCCTAAGCATCTTTCTGTTCTTCTCCTCTGCTAACATTCTGATTTCATCATTTAACTCCCTTATGTTCTTCTCTATAGAACTTATCTTTACATTTGGGCTTGACAAGGTGTTTGTTTCAGCTATAATTGCATCTATCTTCTCTCTGATCTTCTTATCTTCTTCAGCTGTTAGGATTTCAGATTTTGTGCATTGTATATACAAACTCTTTCCAGTCTCAAAATGTTTCCTCAAATTCTTTATGCATACATCCAAACTACCAATATCATTTCAAATATTTACACTTAAATTTTGTTGCATTTCTAATTCAAAGTCTTCCTGAACTTTTATTCTAGCAATATCCTTGAAGTTAGAAAATTCAGAGTCAAAAGAGTTTATTACTGTTTTAGCTTTCTCAAGTGGATCTAATTCAGATACCTTAGTGTTGAACACACTCTCAAGTTTCTCTATCAAAACTCTAACTTTTCCTTCAAGGTCCTTCACCTTCTTATTCTTTCCAATAATTTTATCAAGAGATGTCATGAACTCAAGCTAATCATCATCTTAAAAAATTGAACCAATTTGTCTCTTCTTACTATCAGGTGCGCTAGGGGTAGTGACCTCTGTCAAAATTTGTTTACCTTTAACTATCTGTACTACTAGAACTGATTCTGATACTGCTGGTGCTTCCACTACCTCTGTATCCTTTTTTGATTCTGTTATCTTCTCTTGCTCTTCTAAAGCCAAATTGTCAACAATGTTTCCTAGATCATGAAATACAGCATCATCTGACTCTAGTGTCACTTTGGTTCCTTCAATGTCCATTGATTCTTTGCCAATATTGATATGTGAAGAAGATGGAACTTCTTCAATACCAACTTCCTCTACATGCAGTTCCTCTAATTGCTTCTACCAAGGGTTTGATTCAACATGATTTTCTGCAACTATATATACAAGCACTTGCATTACTACTTGCTCTGTCTCTTTCTGTACTTCCTCCTTTTTGCCTCCCATTATAAGGATTGTCCTTCTCTTAGTTCTCAATAAAGGTCCAAGTGACTTTAAGAATCTCTTCAAATGATCTTCATCCTCAACTTCACAGAACTATCTGATTACATGTTCTCTCATCTTTATGTCCACTTCTTGTGCTCTCTATTTTCTATTCACAAGTCTGTTATACAAATCTTCTGGGATCTTACCATGAATAGTGCTAAGTTTCTTATCTATCACAATCATATGTGTAATCATTGCATTTTCAAAATTCAATCTGTCAAATGATCCATATAGATCATAGAATTTATTCAACTTAGTGAAGTCTCCATGCTTCAATATATCTTCATTAAATCTTTCAATTCTTGGTTTCCAAGTTTTCTTCTTGATTGAAAATACATCATCATCTTTAATTACTACTACATTTCTAGGTATAGGTGGTACTATCACTTTCTATCTCTTGTTGGGTCCTGTTGCACTCACTTTTACTCTTTTTCTAGGAATAGGAGAAAAAGATTTATCTCCTTCATCTTTTTCAGCTACTTCAACTTTTACCTTTACTGCAATAGGATCAACAGGATCTGCACTAGATGTCTTAGGTGAAATTACAAGATTTTCACTTTGCTTCAAGGCTTCTGTAGTCTTCTTAACTATGTCAAACTCATGACTTGACATATCTGATTCTTTCAGTATTTTCTTCATAGTAGATTCAACTCTCTTACTAGATTGCTTCTTTTCTCTCAAACTTATTGTAGAGTTGAAATTCTCTTCATAGGTTCCAAACCTATTTGCATGACCATCCAACTCACACTTTAACAATCTATTCACATATCCTACTATTTTTGCTTCAGATATTTCATAGCCAAGAGGGGCTATGAATTCCATTCTAGGCTCAACTACTTCAATGTAGGTGAAATTAGTATCTACCATAAAACAAATGTCATATTTATGCTTTTCAACTAAGGATTGAGGAATCCTTGATTTGTTCTTAACAATATTATGAAAAGTCTTCAATACAAGCTTCACATTGTCATTAACTTTATCAAAACGGTGCTTCATGTAGACTGAGTTTATTATTTCCATTGTGTTCACATTGTCACTCCAATCAAATGTGTAAGGAAATCTTCTCAAAATATGGAAAAAAGATAGGTTATCAGAGATGAAAACCTAAACTATGTGTACTTAGCCTTCTTAATCTTTTCTAAGTTCTCAAATAACTAAATTTTCAAAATTTCACATAGGTCTACTTGTTTCTTCTCAATAAACATAAGATAAGCTACATGAACCATTCCTACAGCCATGTCATCTTCCCTTGAACTACCACAAAATTTAGTTGTTAGGATCTTGCAAAGGTACCTAACATCATCTTGCTTAATTTTACTTATCACAATTCCTCTACCATTATAACTAGATCCAGTGTTGTCTAAAACAATCTTTCTCATGTTCTTTTCATTTAGTGGAATCTCTCCAACTTTAGATAATCTAGTAACATCATGAATTAGGTCGGCAGTTATATCAATAACTCTATCCTCCATCCAGAATTTCCCATTGTGGATTCTACTTAAAATGATCTTGGTACATTCCTCATCATTAAATTCATACTTCATGGAATATTTGATGATTTCATTGTTCTCTTGGTGCCCATAAGCTAGTTTAATTGACATGTCTTGATTGTACAATTTCCTGTAATCATCACTAAAATCTACATCTTCCAAAGTTTCAAACTTGCAACCTAAATATCCTTTAACATTCTCAATGTGCAATACTCCGTCTGGTACAGATGATAATGCTAGACTGTTATCAATTTCAGTTGGTTCTACTAGTTCTTTCTTAATCTTAGGTTTATTCTTATCCTTAACATCATGAACCATAGAAATATCCATCTTATCAACTGATTAAAGATCAAGAAATACCTCAACTTTGCAAATCTAGGGTTTCGGTATGATCGTCACTGCAAACTGCTTCCAAACTTCTTCAAATCATCCTCAACTCACTTTTTCTTCTTTCAAATCTCTTTGCAATCACTTTTTAATCATGATAACTTCAATTTTGACCTTATAACACTTCACATTAACTTGATCTGACATTGCATTCATTCATTTTGCCGCTAAAACCTCAAAAAGCTAATTCTGCAAACCTGCAACCATAAAACTTTCTGCGACCTCACAAAACATAATATTTTCTTTTGCTCACTTAACCATAGCATTAGTACAACATAATAAACCTATATCTAACTGCGCAAAATTTAACTCATTCAAATTCCTAATCTACACTAATCCTAAGTCCTAAACTACAGAAACTTTCATAATTTAAGTACTTAAAGAACGATCAAGTAAAGATTCATCCTTACCATTAGTTACATTACCTTCCTGACTACTTTTAGTGGTAACTATACCTCCTTGGTCTATGCCTTTATAAAATTTTACTTCATCTTTATTGCTACAACAACCTTTCTCTTTGTTTCCTACATTTTTATTCCTTCTTGCATTGTTCCTAGGGTTAGGGTTATGATGATAACCTCCATTGTTCATTCTGCAAAATCTTACTGAGTGTCCAAACTTGTTGCATATCTGACAAATGATTCCATTATTTCCAAATCTCTATCCTTGCTGGTTAATCTATGACCTGCAATTTCTAGCAATATGTCCTACTTTGTTGCATCTAAAACATATTACCACTTTTCTTTGATTCATTTCTTCAATAGATTTCTTATCTGCATTGTTAGTATTCCCAATCATTCTATCATAATTATTCAAAATTACTTTAGGTCTTCTACATTCGTTAGCTCTATGTCCAAAACTATGACAATTATAACAATGTCCATTAAGAGGTTTAAATTGCTTACCTGTCCAATCTCTCTTCATGTGCCCAATAGTATTACAATCAAAACATCTACCTTTGAATTATTTTTGCATTCCTTTAGATGATTCTTCCTATTTTGATTCTTCTTGCTTTGATTCTTCTTTCTCTCTAGGTGGTTCTTCTTTAGGTGGATCTTCCAATGTGTTCTCATCTAGCTTTATTTCCTCCACACTTTCAGATGTCTTCAGATTTGGTTTCTTACTTTCATGGATTGTTCTAAACATACTAAATCCAAATCCAGTCCTATCAAAGAATGGTTCTTCAAAAGAAATTTGTTTTCCAGTCTTATCACTATTTGAATATAGCCTTTTAAGTTGTTGTTTAGATTGAGTTAATTCACCTTTCACAATTTTATTATACTTCTCAAGTTCCACATACTGCACTTTTACTTTTTCAGATGCAGATGTTTCCTTTTCAAGTCTTGACCTCAGATCTTCATTCTCAATTTTCAATTTTTCATTATCAGATCTTAAATTTCCATCTTTCATACTAAGCTTCAGATTTACTATCTTCAACTCATGCTTAAGGATCTCATTTTCTTTTTCTAATTCATCACAATCTTCAACAACCATATTAGATTTCTTTTCAGATTTCAGATCTTCAATCTTACCTTTTAATTTGTCAATAGCATTCTTTGCATCTTCATATTTTCTTCTTAAGGAGTTTCTTTCATCAGTAAGCATATCAATCTATTCAAGAGCTTCTTCAAGATTCTTCTGAAGTTGATCCATATCCATAGAGATCTTACTCAAGCTGCTAAGCTTTCCTTGAATGTTCCTTCTCTAAGTAACTATGCTCTAATACCAATTGTTAGAAATAGAAAATACTGAGAGGGGGGGGGGGGGTGAATTAGTATTTCACAAACTTTTTCTTTTGCCCACTTATGGATATAACATATTACTTTAGTGCATACAAAGATTATCAAGCTGATTAACAAACATAGCAGTAAATAGAAAGAACTCATAACACATGATATGTTCTCAAGGAAACCCTGGCCAAGGGAAAACCCTAGTGGGGATGGTACCCACAAAGATCACTAATCAAAAGTATCTTGTTAGGGATATTGGACCCTGTTAGGAGTCAATTTATAATATATAGTAGATCTGTCCTGGTTAAAGGACTTTAGGCCTTGTTAGAAGCTTTAACCCTATTAGGAGTTAGATTACAAAACCTGATCACCAACTGAGCTCACTACCCAAACAGGTAATACAATAATGTTTCTGACTATAATATGGTACTGCTTACAACTTCACATCAATAGCCTTTGCTACTATCATAATATACAACTATCGTAAGTTATCTTTTCTTTCTTTTTACACATCACATATATTCTGTCATTACATTTCAAGTATGCCTAATATATGAGTTATTAGAGCTAATAACTTTACATGGTCGGCTACCAAAATATTTATCCAATAGTAAACATCTAGGATGTTGTCCCTTCATAATGTTAGGTCATTATTTTGACAAGCAAAAATAATCCCTTAACTCTTTCACTAATACTGTCTCCAAAACTGCTCTATCTGCAAAAGCTATCTTCAGTAAACTTTGAATAACTTTTTCCATACTAGTCCAAACTTTATGCGCACTTAGATGGGGTATCCTCATACTCTGTAGAAGCTTTAGTTAACTACGCAAACAAAAATATTACTCCAGTGGACGTCACCAACTAAATCTTCATCGGGTGCTCTGTCAGGATCACTGTATCCATACTTAGACATTTTCTTCCTTCAACTTGCCATACTTGCATTCCAGATTCTGTGCTCTTAATAGAGATCATATGTTGCCATAATGACAACATCTATGCATCCACATTAGCCAAATTGCCAACACTAACAGGGTTGAGGCTTCTAACAAGGCCTATAGTCTCTTAATCAGGACTGAGACACTATATGCATGTAATAGACTCCTAACAGGGTCAACATCGTTAACAAGATACTTTATATTAGTGGATCTTTGTGGGTACCATCCCCACCAAGGTTTTTCCTTGGCCAGGGTTTCCTCAAGAACAAATAATGTGTTATGAGTTCTTTTGTTTTATTGCTATGCATGTTGTTTATCTTTCTATGTTATGCATGCATTAAGATAATATGTTATATCCATAATTGGGAAAAAGTAAAAGTTTGTAGAATACTAATTCACCCCCCCCTCTCAGTATTCCCTATTTCTAACAATTGGTATCAGATCTTAGTTACTTAGAAAAGAATCATTCAAGGAAATCCTAGCAGCTTGAGTAAGATCTCTATGGATATGGATCATGTATAGAAGAATTTGTAAGAATCTCTTGAATAGATTGATATGCTTACTGAAGAAAGAGATACTCTGAAAGGAAAATATGATGATGCAAAGAACCTCATTGAGAAATTGAAACCAAGTTGGAAGATCTAAAATCTAAAAACGAATCCAAAATTCACATTGAAGATTGTGATAACAACTTGGAAAAAGAAAATGAGATCCTTGAACATGAACTCAAGATAGAAAATCTAAAGCTAAGTCTGAAAGATGGAAATGGCAAGAATGAAGAAAATCTAAAATCTGAGAATGAAAATATTAAGCTTGGAAATGAAGGGCTAAAATCTAAACTTGATAAAGTAACATCTGAACTTGAGAAAGTCAATTTGTAGTATGCTGAACTTAAGAAATACAATACAATTGTGAAAGGAGAACTGACTCAATCTAAGCAGCAACTTTAAAGACTATATTCAACTAGTGAGAAGATTGATGAAAAAATATCTTATGAAAAACCATTCTATGATAAAAATAGTCTTGGATTCAACACTTTTAAAGAAAATGAAGAAAGCAAGGAACTAGATCTGAAAATATCTGAAAGCATAGATGAGAAGAAGTCTGATGAGATTAACAAATCTAAAGATACACTTAAGGAAAAAGTGTTGTAAATTTCTCTGATTTGGTTACATGGATGTTTTCATTATGGAAACATATGTCTTACATGAAGATTTCACAGGTCGGAGAGCTAGTATGTCAGAGCACAGTATGAAATTGTCTAAGTATGAGACAATATGTTATTACCAATGAACTAGATGATAGTTTTGTTTTGTGACATTGACTAGAGTAAGTTCAGTGCTTGCATACTTGAACATAGACTCTATGGTGACTATTGATGACCCATCTTAGAGCACAAGTTAGTACAACATGTACGGAAAGAGTTATGACAGTTTTACCGAAGACAATGTGAAGCCAACAGGACAGTTTTGAAGACAGAATTAGTAAAGAGTTAAGGGATTATTTTTTTTATCAAAATAATGACTTAACAATATAAAGGGATGACATCCTAGATGTTTAACCTTAGAGAAATTTATTTGTATAAATGTAATTGTAATTGTAAGGTCATATATAGCAGTTGATTGTAGACATGAAATGTAATGAAGCAATGATATGATGTGAAGTATATGATGCATATGTAATAGTGATAGTGAAAGAGCAACAAAGAGATATTGATGCAAGTAGTATAAGGTTATGTACCTTAACCTATTTTTTTAATAAGTGTATATTTTACATTACTTTTTTGGACAATGGGCTCATCTAGTAATCACATTTTGTACTACCAACTCCTAACAGGGTTGAGGCTTCTAACAAGGCCTATAGTCCCTTAATCAGGAATGATACACTATATGCTTGTAATAGACTCCTAACAAGATCAACATCCTTAATAGGATACTTTTGATTAGTGGATCTTTTTGGGTACCATCCCCATTGGGGTTTTCCCTTGGCCAGGGTTTCCTTAAGAACATATCATGTGTTATCAGTTCTTTAGTTTTATTTCTATGCATGTTGTTTAGCTTCTTATGTTATGCATGTATAAAGATAAACTATTATATACATAATTGGGCAAAAGATAAAGTTTGTAGAATACTAATTCACCCCCCCTCTAAGTATTCCCTATTTCTAGTTCAATTGGTATCAGAGCATAGTTACTCGGAAAAGAATCATTCAAGGAAAGTCTAGCAGCTTGAGTAAGATCTCTATGGATATGGATCAACTATAGAAGAATCTTGAAGAAGCTCTTGAACAAATTGATATGCTTACTGATGAAAGAGACACTCTAAAAGGAAAATATGATGATGCAAAGAACCTCATTGAGAAACTGAAAAAGAAGTTGGAAGATCTAAAATATGAAAAGGAATCCAAAATTCTTATTGAAGATTGTGATGACAATTTAGAAAAAGAAAATGAGATCCTTAAGCATGAACTGAAGATAGAAAATTTAAAGCTTAGTTTGAAAGATGGAAATAGCAAGAATGAAGAAAATCTAGGATCTGAGAAAGAAAAGTTGAAGATTGAAAATGAAGAACTAAAATCTAAACTTGGCAAAGTAACATTTGAATTTGAGAAAGTCAATTTGCAACATACTGAACTTGAGAAATACAATACAATTGTGGAAGGTGAGCTGACTCAATTCAAACAACAACTTGAAAGGCTATATTCAACTAGTGAGAATATTGATGAACAAGCATCTTTTCAAAAACCATTCTATGATAAGATTGGACTTGGATTTAATATATTCAAAACAAATGATGAGAACAAGGAACTAGATTTGAAAGTATCTAAAAGCATAGATGAGAAGAATTCTAATGAGATCAACAAATTTGAAGATATAGCTAAAGAAGGAGAATCATCAAAGCAAGAAGAATTACCCAAAGGTATGCATAGAGAACTCAAAGGTAGATGTTTTGGTTGTAATACTATTGGTCATATGAAGAGAGATTGCATAGGTAAGCAATTTAAACCTCTTAATAGTTATTGTTATAATTGTCATGGTTTTGGACATAGAGCTATAGAATGTAGGAAACCTAAATTCATTGAGAATAACAATAATAGTAGAATGTTTAGGAATACTAATAATGCAGATAAGAAACTTACTAAAGATATGAATAGAAGAAATGGAATAGTATGTTATAGATGCAACAAGGTTGGACACATTGCTAGAAACTGCAGATCACAAATCAATCCACCTAGACCAAGATATGGGAACAATGGAATTGTTTGTCAGATATGCAACAAGATTGGACATATAACAAGGTTTTGTAGAATGAACAATGGAGTTTTCCATCCTAACCCTAACCCTAGAAATCATGAAAGAAGAAATGAAGTTGCATGTAACAGACAAAAAGGTTGTTGTAGTAATACAGATGAAGTAAAGTTTGTTAGAAGCACAGATCAAGGAGACATATTCAACATTGAAGGTAATCAGAAAGGTGAAGTATCAGGTGGTAAGAATGAATCCTTACCTGACCTAATTCAAAGCACTTAATTTATGAAAATTATAGTAGATTAGGAACTTAGATTAGTGTAGAAGTAGATTTACGATGAATTAAGTCTTGCACAATTAATGCAAGGTAGATTATGATGTACTAATGCTATGGTTAAGAGTGCAAAATAAAATATTATGTTTGGGAGATCGTAAGAAGTTTTAAGTTTTGCAGGTTAACATAAACAAATTTTTGCAAAGAAGTGGAAAAAGAATTGATTGCAATGTCAGATCTAAGTCAGATTGAAGTAATAAAAGGTTATAATCAGTATTATTTGATCATCAAAGAAAACACAAGTGTTAAGGAGATCAAAGAGTAGAGTTTGGAAGCATTTTGCAACAATTTGGAGAAGGATTTGAGCACTAAATCTACGCAAGCCCTAAATTTGTGAAATCGAGGTATTTTACTTGGCAGATCTTTGAATCGGTAAAAGGAATTTAAAGTAATCATGGATGTATCCTTAATTCACAATATCAGAGACAAAAATAGACCTAGAATGAGAAGGGAACTAGTAGAACCCTTGGAAGAAGACTCTAGGTTAGCTTTATCATCCGTACCAAATGAAGTTTTGCATTTGGAGAATGTAAGAAGTTATCTTGGATGAAAGTTAGAAACCATTAGTGATAGTGATTTTACCAATGAGTATCAATAGATTTACAAACATGACATGTCATTGAAAGGAGGATATGAACATTTGAAAGACAATGAGATTGTTAAGTATGCATTGCAGTATGAGGCTGATAATGAAGAATGCACTAAGACAATCCTTAGTAGAATTCATAATGGGAAGTTTTGGCTAGAAGATAGAATGATAGACATTATAGTAGATTTGATTCATGAAGGCACTGGACTATCTAAATCTAGAGCCATTCCTTTAAATGAGAAGAACATGAGAAAAATAGTCATTGATAACACTAATTCATCCTATAATGGTAGAGGAATTGTAATTAGTAAGATCCAACAACATGATGTTAGATACCTATGCAAGTTCCTAACAACTAAGTTTTGTGCAAACTCAAGAGAGGATGACATGGCAGCTAGAATGGTACACATAGCTTATTTGATGTGTGTTGACAAAGTGGAAGTTGATATGTGTGAAATTCTAAGAATACAACTATTTAGAAAATTTGGAAAATATTAGGAAGACAAAGTATGCACAATTCAAATTTTCATCTTTGGTCACTTACATGTTTTTCCACCTATTGAGAAGATTTCCCTACACCATTGCAAATGATTGGAATGATGGACAATATACAATGGAAAGAATCAATAAAGTATATATGAATCATGTTATTGACAAGGTAAATGAGAGTGCTATGTTGGTGATTAAGACATTTCAGAACTTGGTAACTAGTAGATCAAGGATCCCATAGTCTCTTGTGGAGAAATACAAAAATGAAGTATGTTTTATGGTTGATACTAACTTTACCTACATTGAAGGAATAGAACCTAGAATTTAGTTCATAGACCCTCTTGGATATGAAATATTTGTAACTGAGATAGAAGAGTATGTAAATATGCTACTTAAGTGGAAGGTTGACACTAACAATAACATATTTGGAACTTTTGAAGAAAATTTCAACTCCGCAAAGGCTATACTTGAGGAGAAATAGTCTAAGAAAAGAGTTGAGAGCACTATTAAGAAAATAATGAAGGATACAGGAATGTTAGAGAAAGAACTCGTAGTGGCAAAGAAGACAACAGTAGCAATCAGGGATATTGGATAGAAAGAGATTTTGTCTGTTCCTTCCTTGTCATCTAGTGCAGTACAACATGAAGCTACACAAGTCAAGGTGAAAGTAGAGGAACCTAAGAAGGAACAAGAAGCCAACAAACCTACTAGATCCTCTTCCTCCACACCTAGCAAGAGAGTGAAAGAAATTGCTTCTAGACCTGGTAAGAGGTAGAAAACTTTGGTGCCACCAGTTCCTAGGAAAGTTGCAGAAGTTAAAAATGATGTCACTACAGTTAAGAAGAAGACATGGAAACCTAGAGTTGAGAGAGTGAATGAAGAGATTATACAAGAAGGAGAATTCACTAAGACAAATAAATACTATGATCTTTATGGCTACTCTGAGAGATTGAATCTTGAGAATGTAGTGGTTAAGAACATGATTCTATCTAATAAGAAGTTTGACACTATTCAAGGTAAGATTCCTAATGACTCATTCAAGAAACTTGTCAATAGGAAGATGAGAGCACAAGAGGAAGACAAATCTATCAGAGAGAATCTTGTGAAGAAAATTTTTGTTGTGAGATATGATGAGCATCTTAAACAAATCTTGAAGCCCCTTAGTATCCATTTAAGGACAAAATAGAGAACCATTCAAATCATGGGAGGACAATATGAAGAAATGAATGTAGAGACAGAGTAGGCAATAGTTAAGGTTATGGTAGAAATTGTTGGAGAGCCATCAGTTGCAGTAGAGCAAGCAGAAGAATTAGAACAAGAGGATATTCCCTCTTGACCAGCTATAAACATTGAAGATGAATCTATGAATGTTGAAAGTACAAAGATCACCTTGGATACTGATGATAATGTATTCAAGAATCTAGAGAATATTATTGAAAATTTGGCTCTTGATGAACCAGATAGAATTGTAGAAGTAGAATAGACCCAATCTATTGATGAAGAACCTAAAGGGATAGAAGTACAAGCTCCTATACCCACTAAAGAAGAAATCAATCTTACTCCTGAGACTAGAAAGAAGAAACAAATTGGATCTTTGTTTGAAGATTGAGGTAAAGAGGTTGATGATGATGATCAGATGGAATTGATCACATATTTAAACAAAATCATTGGGAAGAATAAGAAAGTTAAGAGTCTTGAAGGATGTTTGAAAGACCTTACTGAAAAGTTACAAGGCATTGTAACTACACAGATTATAGAGGCACACCCTCTGGAGAAAGAAAAGAAAGTGATGAGAACTTTTGATGATGAGTTCACTAACTTATCTGAGATTGCAAAAGTTCAAGCACAAGAAGCTTATGAGGCTAAAATTTTTTTGAACATAAGCTAGAATATCAGAGCCAGTATCAATAACCTTGATATCTATATAAAGGATTTAAGGAAGAATCTGGAAAGAGGAAAATCTTTATATATTTAGTGTACAAGATCAGAGACCCTTGTAGTAGTAGAAGAAGAGAAAATAAAGATGAAGGAAGCTGAAATTTAGAATGAAACCAGTCTTCTTTCTATCCCCTCTATAAAGATATTTGATATTGAGAAGAAGATTCACAAGTTATTTGATGAGATTAGAGTTTTGCAAGATACAAAGGACTACAAAATGAGAAGAGTTACTCTATTGAGAGAGCACACCTCTATAAAGATGAGTATCATTGAAGGACAACTAGAAGAATGTCTTTCAACTAAGACATCTTTTTAGAAATTCAATTTTGAGAATCTCCAAGCATGTGAGATAGCAACTTATGGACTTTGCGCACTACTCAGTGTGGCAGATTCTATAAAGAAGTCATGGGAAAAGGAACTAGAATCAATGAAGATTGACTTTGCAAATTGTGTTCCAAGCCTACCAGCTTTGCAATATTGAATCAAGGTAATCTTTTTTTTTAACATAGTTTTGTAACCCTCCCTACCTTATTTTGTCAATGTTGTCAAAGGGGGAGAGATATATATAGCAAAAAATTGATTAAGGATTGTTACTCTTAGGGGGAGTAATGTACAGAGATAAGATTTTTGGAGTTATAAGGATAGTGTACACACACACACACACACACAGATATATATATATATATATATATATATATGTTATACTATGGCAACAATTTTGAAGTTTTGAGTTTTACACTTAGCCAATTTTCTCATATGTTGCCACCAACAACAAAGGGGGAGATTGTTGGAAATTTGGATGAGTTGGTTACATGGATGTTCTCATTATGGGAACATATGTCTTACATGAAGATCGCACAGGTCGGAGAGCTAGTATGTCATAGCGCAGTATGAAATTGTCTAAGTATGAGACAATATGTTATTACTAGTGAACCAGACGATAGTTTTGTTTTGCGACGTTGACTAGAGTAAGTTCAGTGCTTGTGCACTTGAACATAGAGTCTATGGTGACTATTGATGACCCATCTCAGAGCACAAGTTAGTACAGCATGTATGAAAAGAGTTATGACAGTTTTACCGAAGACAGTGTGAAGCCAACATGACAGTTTTGAAGACATAATTAGTAAAGAGCTAAGGATTATTTTGTTTATCAAAATAATGACTTAAAAATATAAAGGGACGACATCCTAGATGTTTACCCTTAGAGAAAGTTATTTTTTATAAATGTAATTGTAATTTTGAGGTAGTACATAGCAGTTGATTGTAGACATGAAATGTAATGAAGTAGTGATATGATACGAAGTATATGATGCATATGTAATAGCGATAGTGAAAGAGCAATAGAGAGATATTGATGCAAGTAGTATAAGGTTATGTAGCTCAACCTATTTTTGTAATCAATGTATATTGTACATTACTTATTTGGGTAGTGGGCTCATCTGGTAATCACATTTTGTACTACCAACTCCTAATAGGGTTGAGGCCTTTAGCAAGGCCTATAGTCCCTTAATTAGGACTAATACACTATATTCTTGTAATAGACTCCTAATAGGGTCAAAATCCTTAACAAGATACTTTTGATTAGTGGATCTTTGTGGGTACCATCCCCACTGGGGTTTTCCCTTGGCCAGGGTTTCCTTGAGAACATATCATGTGTTATGAATTCTTTAGTTTTATTGCTATGCATGTTGTTTAGCTTCTTATGTTATGCATGTATAAAGATAATCTGTTATATCCATAATTGGGAAAAAGATAAAGTTTTTAGAGTACTAATTCACCCCCCCCCTCTCAGTATTCCCTATTTCTAACAAGAAGAACCACCTAAGAAAGAGGAATCACCTAAAGGTATGGAAAGAGAATTCAAAGGTAGATGTTTTTCTTGTAATATAGTTGGTCATATGAAGAGAGATTGCACAAGTAAGCAATTTAAACCTCTTAATGGTTATTGTTATAATTGTCATGGTTTTGGACACAGAGCTATTGAATGTAGAAAACCTAAATTTGTTGAGAATAACTATAGTGGTAGAATGTTTAGAAATACTAATCTACTGAAGATACAAATAGAAGAAATGGAGTAGTATGTTATAGATGCAAAAAGGTTGGACACATTGCTAGAAATTTTAGATCACAGATCAATCAACCTGGACCAAGATATGGAAACAATGGAATAGTTTGTTAGATATGTAACAAGATTGGACATACAGAAAGGATTTGCAGAATGAAAAATAGAGTTTTTCATAGCAATCCTCACCCTAGAAGTCATGCAAGAAGAAATGAAGATGCAAGCAATAGTCAGAAAGGATGCTGTAGTAATTCAGATGAAGTGAAGTTTGTTAAAAGCACAAATCAAGGAGACATATTCAGCACTAAAGGTAGTCAGAAAGGTGAAGTATTAAATGGTAAGAATGAATATTTACTTGACCCATCTCAAAGCACTTAATTCATGAAAATTATAGTAGAAGAGGAACTTAGAGTAGTGTAGAAATTGATATATGATGAATTGAGTCTTGCTCAGTTAATGAAAGGTATTATATGATGTTCTAATGCTATGGTTAAGAGCACAAATAAAAATATTATGTTTCACAAGATCGCAAGAAGTTTTAAGTTTTGCAGGTTAATTGAATCAGCATTTTGGAAAGTAGCGGCAAAAGAATTGAATACGATGTCAAATCTAAGTGAGATTGAAATGATAAAAGATCATGAATGGTATTATTTGATCATAAAAGTGAATACAAGTTTTAAGGAGATCAAAGAGTAGTGATTGGAAGCATTTTGTAGGATTTGGTGAAGAATTTTTGTGCCAAATCTATGCAAGCCCTAAATCACGGAATGAAGGTATTTTACTTGGCAGATCTTTAAATCAGTTAAGGAATTAGAGGAAATCATGGATATTTATTTGATTTAAAATGTTAGAGATAAGAATAGACCTAAGGTGAAAAGGGAACCAGTCGAACCCTTGGAAGATGATCCTAGGTTAGCTTTATCATCCACACCAGATGGAGTTTTACATCTAGAGAATGTTAGAAGTTATCTAGGATGTAAACTAGAGACTATCAGTGATAGTGACTTCACAAAGGAATATCAGAAGATCTATAATCAAGACATGTCATTGAAAGTAGGGTTTGAGCATTTGAAAGATAATGAGATCATTAAGTATGCTTTAAAATATGAATTTGACAATGAAAAATGTACCAAGATAATCCTAAGAAAAATTCACAATGGAAAGTTTTGGTTAGATGACAGAGTGATAGATATCATAGCTGACTTAAGTCATGAGGTAACTAGACTATCTAAAATTGGATCCATTCCTTAGAATGAGAAAAACATGAGGAAAATAGTCATAGACAATACAAATTCATCCTACAATGGCAGAGAAATAGTGATTAGCAAGATACAACAAGATGATGTCAGATACTTGTGTAAGATCCTAACAAATAAGTTTTGTACTAACTTGAGAGAGGATGACATGGCAGCTGGAATGATACATACAGCTCATTTGATGTGTGTTGATAAAGTACAAGTTGACATGTGTGAGATTTTGAGAATTTAGTTGTTTGAGAATTTGGAAAAGATAAAGAAGACTAAGTATTCACAATTTAGATTCTCATCTTTAATCACCTATATGTTTTTTCATTTATTGAGAAGATTTCCTTACACCATTGGAAATGACTAGAATGATGGCCAAACTACAGTGGAAAGGATTAACCAATTGTATAGGAGGCATGTTATTGATAAAGTAAATGAAAGTGTAGTGTTGGTAATTAAAACATTTTAGAACTTGATGTCAAGCAGATCAAGGATCCCACAGTCTCTTGTGGAGAATTATAAAAATGAGATATGTTTCATTGTTGATACTAACTTTACTTACATTGAAGTAGTAGGACCTAGAATAGAGTTTATAGACCCTCTTGGCTATGAAATATCTGAGATTGAGATAGAAGAATATGTGAGTAGACTACTTAAGTGCAAGATGGATATTCACAGTAACAGGTTTGGAACCTTTGAGGAGAACTTCAAATCCGCAAAGACCATCCTTGAAGAGAAATAGTCAAAAAAATGAGTTGAGAGTACAATCAAGAAAATTCTAAAAGATACAGGGATGACTAAACATGATTTTTTGGTAGCCAAGGAAACAACAACAACAGTTAGAGAAATTGGATAAAAAGAAGTTTTGTCTTTGCCACCTTTATCATCAATTGCAGTACAACAAGGAGAAACACAAGTTAAGGTGAAAGTGGAAGAAACAAAGAAGGAACAAGAAATAAGAAAATCTACTAGATCAACCTCCTCCACACCTAGGAAAAGAATAAAATAGATTGCTACTAGACCGGGTAAGAGGCAAAAGACATTGGTGCCACCAGTTCAAAGGGAAATTGCAGAAATCAAAGATGATGAAAGAACTCTTGTTAAGAAGAAAACTTGGAAACCTCGAATTGAAAAGGTTAATGAACAGATTATTCAAGATGGAGACTTTACAAAGATGAACAAATAATATAATCTATATTATTATGTAGAAAAAATGAATCTAGAAAATGTAGTGGTGAAGTATATGATTTTATCTGATAAGAAATTTGATACAATTCAGGGTAAGATACCTGATGACTTGTACAAGAAACTTGTAAATAGAAAGAAGAGAGCATCAAAGGAAGATATAACTATTAGAGAAAATCTTGTAAGAAAACTTTGTGTTGTGAGAGATGAAGAACACTTCAAATAGATCATGAAGGATCTAAACACCCATCTAAGAACCAAGAAGAGAACTATTCAAATTATGGGAGGTAGATATGAAGAAATTAACATGGAAACATAGCAAGCAATCATTAAGGTTATGTCAGAGAATGTTGGAGAACCATTAGTTGTAGGAAAATCTAAAGATCAAGTAGAAGAAGTAGAAAAAGAGGACATTCCCTCTCCACTAGCCATAAATATTGAGGATGAAGCCATGAATGTTGAAGGAACAAAGATCACCTTGGATAGTGATGATAACTTATTCAAGAATCTTGAAAACATTGTTGACAATTTAGCTTTTGAAGAGCAGGATAGTACCAAAGAAGAAGAGAAGATAGAAACAAAAATTGTAGAGCCTAAAGTGATAGAGAAACAAGTACCTGTTCCCACTCAAGAATAAATCAATCTTACACCTGAGACTAGCAAGAAAACTCAGATTGGTTTTATGATTGAGAATTTGGGAAAGGAAGTAGATGATGATGATCAGATGGAATTGATCACATCTTTGATCAAGATCATCGGAAAGAACAAGAAAGTAAAGAGTCTTGAGGGATGCCTAAAGGAGCTTACTGAGAAGTTACAAGGCATTATAACTACACAAATTGTAGAAGATGACCCTCTGGAAAGAGAAAAGAAAGTGATGAATATTTTTGATGATGAGTTTACAAATTTATCTAATACAACAAAGTTGAAAGCTCAAGCAGCTTATGAGGCCAAAACACTTTTGGACATTAGTCAGAATATCAGGATTGATATCGATAACCTTGATATCTGCATAAAGGACTTGAGAAAGAATTTAGAAAGAGGAAAATCTTTGTACATTCAGTGTAAAAAATTAGAGAACTTGGTAGCAGAGGAAGTTCAGAAGATGAAGATGAAGGAAGTAGAAATTTAGAATGAGAAAAACCTTCTTTCAAGCCCCAATGTGAAGGTATTTGATATTGAGAAGAAAATCCACAAGATTTATGATGAAATAAGAGTTTTGCAAGATGACAAGGACAAGAAGCTGAAGAGATTCACTCTTTTAAGAGAGCATATTTCTATAAACTTGAGCATTGTTGAAGGGCAACTGGAAGAATGTCTTTCAGCCAAGACATCTTTTCAGAAGTTTAGTTATGAGAATCTCCAAGCATGTGAGATTGCATCTTATGGATTGTACGCACTACTCAGTGTGGTAGATTCAATTAAGAAATCATGGGAGAAAGAGTTAGAGGCCATGAAGATTAACTTTGCAAATTGTGTTGCAAGCCTACCGGCTCTGCAATATTGAATCAAGGTATAACTTTTTTTGTGAACAAAGTTTTGTAACCCTCCTTACCTTTTTTGTCATTGTTGTCAAAGGGGGAGAGATATATAGTAGAAAATTGATAAGGATACATACTCTTAGGGGGAGTATAGTATATAGAAAGGATTCATGAAGTCATAAGGATAGTATATACACATTTTGTATTATGACCACAATTTTGAAATTTTGGCATCTTAGATGTAACCAATTTTCTCATATGTTGCCACTAATGACAAAGGGGGAGATTTTTGGCAATTTGGCTAAGTTGGTTACATAGATGTTGTCATTATGGAAACATATGATCTACATGAATATCGTACAGGTCAGAGAGCTAGTATGTTAGACAGTAATGCAAAATTGTCTAAGTATGAAACAATGTGTTTTTGCTAATGAACCCGAAGAAATTTTTGATTGGTGATGTTGATTTGAGTAAGTTCAGTGCTTGTGCACTTGAACATAGACACTATGGTGACTATTGAAGACTCACCTTAGAGTGAAAGTTAGTATGGCATGTACGAAAGAAGTTATGACAATTTTACTAAAGACAGTGTTAAGCCAACAGGACAACATATGAAGATAGAATTGATAAAGAGTTAAGGGATTATTTTGTTTATCAAAATAATGAATTAAAAATATAAAGGGATGAAATCCTAGATGTTAACCCTTGGATAAAGATATTTTTAATATGATAGCCAACTAGAAAGTTATTAATCTTAATAACTTGTGCAAAGATATGTAAAGATGTAATTGTAAAGAGAAGTAACGAATGTATGTAATAGCAATATGGAAAGAGTAGTGAAAAGATATTGATGCAGGTAGTATAAGGTTATGTACCTTGACCTATTTTTGTAATAAGTGAATATTGTATATTACTTGTTAGGGTAGTGGGCTCATCTAGTAATCACATTTTGTACTACCAACTCCTAATAGGGTTGAGGCTTCTAACAAGGCCTATAGTCCCTTAATCAGGACTGAGACACTATATGCATGTAATAGACTCCTAACAGAGTCAACATCCTTAATTGGATACTTTTGATTAGTGGATCTTTGTGGGTACCATCCCCATTGGGGTTTTCCCTTGGTCAGGGTTTCCTCAAGAACAAATAATGTGTTATGAGTTATTTTATTTTATTGCTATGCATGTTGTTTAGCTTTCTATGTTATGCATGAGTTAAGATAATATGTTATATCCATAATTGGGAAAAAGTAAAAGTTTGTAGAATACTGATTCACCCCCCCGTCTCAGTATTCCCTATTTCTAACAATTTGTCCCTATTAAAGGATTGAACCCATGTTAAAAGTTCCTTCAACCTTGTTAGGAGTTGGTGAGAACAAAAGGCACATTGCCTAAGCACAATGCTCCAAAGTGAAGGTTAAACCCACATTTTGGACACACTATCCTAATACAGAATTAATGATTTTGTATCCAATAAACTGATTGCATGACAACTTACTTTCCTTTATAGTTTCATTGAAGTACACAAGGAGTGAACTTATATTCCAATCATACCTCTTCTTATCTACTCTAATAACCAATAGAAAATTCACATCTAAAATCACCAAGCCACTACTACATTCCTCAAATTATATTTCCTCTCTTTATACAAGTTATAAATAATCAATTAGGTCAACTGATTAGAGCTTCCAAAATGCACATACAATTACATTGACAAATGTTAAGTTACACATGATACCTAATAGGATTATACATCAATAAAAACATTAAAATATGCACCAAGATCCACAATTAGCACTTGCCAATCCCTATACATGCTACATAACCCAGTCAACTCCTAAATGAATTAATGTGAATTCCACACACTTTCGTTGTCAACATAATGAACTAATTGATTCAAAAATCACACAAAGTGTTAAATTTTGATTCATATTATGCACCTTAAGCTCACATACCATGATTCTAGCTTGCAACCAACTTGTCCTCATAATACAACAACTAGCTCTGACATAATTCTTATTTCTAACCTACAACTAGTCTTTACCAAAACAATTGTAACTCTCTCAAATCAAAACATGATGTCATGAAACTTTAGACATAAGGTCCATGCATACTGAATGCACAAAATTTGTGCCCGCATATACTAAATTCCATACATTATATGTACACATATGTCCAACTACCTATAACAACCATAGATAGAGTCTATCTGATACAACTAATGAAGAAATGAAACATATGAATATAATCTTAAAACATATGTTGACATTAATGAAAAAAAATGAATTTCAAGAGCCAACAATCCCCTTAATAGGAACAAATCCAACCAATAGCTAACAATCTCCCCCTTTGGCATTAATGATAATATATAAGTGAAAAACCATCAATCCAAAATAGCCATACAATTTTCTCAATATCCTCAACAACACTCCCCCTTAGACATTAGATGGTTTTTCACATGACTCTCCCCCCCTTTGACATTAATGGAAAAGGGTGCCAAAAATGTGAAGACTGTGATAGAAAAACTCTCTCCTCCTTTTATTTTGATAATGACTCTCTCCTATACTGATGTAGCTTTTCAAATCTTCCAATCTTTACCAAACCATGCTTTTCTTACAAAATATTTATGTAACTGATCCATGAAGCCCTAAAACATACCTTTGATCACTACAACTACTCCCCCTATGGAGTAGCACCAAGCGTCTAGTCCATATGATGAATAATTCTCTAATAACCATTGGATTTATGCAATCCTAGATCATTTAGTTATCACAAGGTGGAACTATCACCCCAAGTATACCAGCCTTGAGATACTCAAAGGTCTCTTTTGGAAAAAGGCTTTGTAAAAATTTCTGCAATTTTCTCCTTTGTGCTTATGTATTCAAATCTTACCTCCTTTTTAGCAATGTTATCCCTCAAAAAGTGATACTTAATTGATATGTTCTTTTTCCTTGACTATAAAACTATATTTTTTGACTTGTTAACTATGCTTGTATTGTTACAATGAATAACAATAAGTTCCTAAATACTAAATCTAATACCCTTCAATATCTGTTTGATCCAAACAATCTGAGTGCAATTGATAGTAGTAGAAACATATTCTGATTGAACTGTGGATTGAGATATATAGTCACGTTTCTTTATCAACTTAAAAAATAATTTTTTTCTAAGAAAAAATGCTCCTCTACTTGTGCTTTTTTTGTCATCCACACTTCCTACCCAGTCAAAATTAGTAAAATCATGCAAGGTAAATCAATAATACTTAATTTCACTAATCATTTACATTTCAAATTTATTTTTCATCTCATCAGAAAACTTGTTACTCATTTCATAATTTCCACCAAAAATAATGTCATCAACAAACACCTCAATGATTAAGATACCATCATAAATGATCCTTATAATACAAATTATTGTTAGAATTACCTTTTTTGAAACCAAGATGTAGTAAATACATGTCTAATCTAGCATACCATAGTCTAGTGTAACACCCCATAATACTAAACTAATAAAAAAAGAAACCACAAGAGAACCAAATGAAATTAACCTAAATAGCACAACAATTTTTTTTTTAACAAGGTACAACATAGCACCGAATTACAATTCAACTGACATAATCAGTTATTTAAATATCCAAGGTAATCAATTACATGAGAGTATATCAATATACTCAACATTTAATACAAATGTACTAAGAGTTCCAGAATACATCTAATTGATCCTAGATATCCTAAGCACTGTTCTGATAACAAGTAACTAGGTAATAATCTATTTTCCATAAATCTTTACAACAGTCAACCATTCCCCCAAAAACATAGTTTTCCTCATCTTGAATCCTGAAAACACCAAAATATAAAACAACCACAAACAAACAGGGCTTAGTCAAAAAGACTAAGATGATGGAATACCTCCAAAGCATCTGCATCATACAGGTTAGAACCTTAACAAAATAATATGAACCATGCATCTAAAAATAGACATACTTCATCATTACAGGAAGCATTTCATTTCTATTCAACAAAAATATACAAGTACTTCATTTCATTTTCAACAGAAATAAACTCGCAAAGAAAATGACAAGGTGATGATCCACTGGCTTTGGGTATCTACATAAGAATCAATGATTAGTAACCAATAGGAAACTCAAAGAATTCATTATGCCAGCCTTATTCTTTCCAAGCAATAAGGTAAAACCATTCCCTTACTTCACCAACATGTGCAAGTAATCAGGGAAACATATTTTATCTTTTTAAATGAAACCCATAGCCCATGAATTATTAAATTATCACTTAGTAATTAACTGACAGATATTCTTTCACCTTCAGGCTCTAGACAAAAGTTAGCTTCCCATACTAAGGATCACACTTGCATTATCTCAAAACACTTCATACTACCAAAATAGCTAACCATAGTAAAATCTGAATTACCAATTCAACTATTAATGTTTACTTAACACCTGAATCCATAATACTAAAACAACCATTTAAAATTTCCACATTCATCCATGAAACCTCTTTCCAAAAATAACCATAGCAAGCATCTTCTTTTCATCACTGAAAGAATAACTTAAGAAAAATTTCCAATGCTATTCCTAGAAACTCAAACAATAATAATATCCAATTCCTAATATCTAATTGCAATTTAATAACAAAAAAATGGAAACATCCAATTCTATTGTCAACTGTTCGATACAATAATACCTAAGATTCAATTCCATTCTTCTATCACATTCTAACTAACAGAGTTATTTGTGAATCCATAGAAAGTTAACAATCAACTCTTATACCAAAGAATAATGCAGAATTACACATTAACTACAGAATTACCGCCCGTATAAAAATACACTTGTTTCAATTTTGTTATCTCTATTACCGAGTCACTTATGTACATACTTGTAGGCATAAACACATATATGTACATATGTATATACACTCACAGTACGTGTATATACATATATACATATACATTCCTACAAATATATATATATATATGCACATACTTATAGGCTCACACACATATATATACATATATATACATATATGTATATATATATATATATATATATATATGTATACATACATATATATATATATATATATATATATATATATATATATATATATATATATATATATATATATATATATATATGTATACATACATATATATATATATATATATATATATATATATATATATATATATATATATACATATACATATGCATATATGTATATATATGTATATATATATGTATGTATACATATATATATGTATATATATATATCTATATATGTATGTATGTGTATATATATATATATATATTTATGTACCCTTGTATTTATACAGAGTTCAGAGCACTACATCAAAATTGTAATACAATCAGAAAACATGAAATCAGATATTCCAATCTAAAAATGAATTATGAGTTACTGATAAAACTCCAAAATTCCATAGACAGCAAATATACTGCAACAGTAACCATCAAACAGCCTTCAGACCAAAATCATAACTAAATCTATGAAAGAAATAATGTGACAACAGAGACTTTCATTATAGACCCCCACATCAACCGAGAATAGCATAGTACCAAGAAACAAAACCATGTTCTATTTCCTGCTACAGCATAATCATCTAAAAGAACTTGATTCCTAATAAAACTTACCAACAGACCCAGCAATCCTCATTAACAATAGCTACAGTAATAGTAACCGAAACTTAATTCCCTCTATCTAGAGCATAGAACTGTGAACATTCATATCAACCACTAACACCAGAGACTAATAAATATATAATACGATGACTATTCTCAACAAAACCTCATGGTAACCAAATCTCCCATCTCTCGAGCCCAATACTACAAGCTAATAGACAGAGAGAAGCATTCTACAAAACCTCCAATCATGACTTAACAAAGCTTCCCTATACCAATGCTGGACAAGACAAGAAAGTCGACTACAACATTCTAATAGTGGCATCAAAATGAACATTAGTTGTGTTTACTAAACAAAATAAACTACCAACTAAATAATATGAAATCGGGTACAAAATACGAATTCACTTAATGTTCCAATATTGCCAAAAAAAACTTCTCACCAAGGTTACACACCCATTCTAACCTAGGAACCACAGAACTCAATAACTATACCAAATAGAGAGCGCAATATAATGACAATTCTCAAAACCCTAATTCCTGGTGATAAGACCAATATCAATACCGGAACAAACTAATCCCGATCACAAAATAACATTCCCAAAGCTGGGTAAAAATAACTGGTAGTAGAGAGGCGACAGCTTCACAATCTTCAAACTCCATTGCTACTTCCTTACACACTACATTTTCGTTCCCACTACTAAGATCATGACAACTGACATGAAACAGTGAAACACACAAACCCCCAAACGTAGGAAACCCTACGCTTCCACATTCCTATAAAATAGTATCACCATTTCGATAAACTCAAAAACCATATTCTAATCAACTAAACCAAAAACACACAACCAAAATACCAATTTTCAAACAGTGAACATAACACTGCAATGTGCAAAACCACACACATCTTGAAAGACATTTCTACAGTATACAAGAACATTTTAATCATATTGCATAACCTGAATATGAACCATTTTAATGAAATTTTATAACCAGATTCATATAGAAAGCAAGAGTTGAGTTAGAGAATGCCCCTGCCTTTATAACAGAGTGGGGGTGTTCTAAACTCGAAGTTGAAGCCAAAGACCTCGCTCCCAACTAACGAGCTACACCAAAACCAAATCCTTGCTCAACAAAGCTAAACCCACTGAAAAAGTCCAAGAACCAAGCAATGAAACTGAGCAACCCATGACAGAGCTCATTTCATAAGCACCAAAAATTGAATAGTGCTTCCAAAAGATAGCTCAAAAACTAGAAATAGAACTGTGAAATGCAAAATGGAGAATCCCATTAATAATGCATAAGTATACAACCATATTCCTCTCCAATCTAAATAGAATGAATCCATTTCCGCAACCTTTCTAGGCATCAAACCCATTACCTCAATAGAGAAAAACCTTGCCAAAGCAAATGACCAACAACGAACTGAAGTCATTCAATTCCCATAAGCATGTCGTAGCTACATTAAAGTCTGAACTTATCTTTCACTGCCACCTTCACTAAACACAGTGACATTTGTCACTACAGTACACATACTTACCGAGAACTCCCACTTACCCATGCTCAGAGTTAAATCACATGTGCATATAACAACCAATTTCCCACTACACATTCAAACATAGCAAAAACAAATATCTTGGCACAGTGAACTTACTATGACATAGCCACATTAATCCTAGTTCACGACACCATAGGGAGTATCTCAAAGCCATAACCAATGTTAAACAATTTACTAACCTTAGCTTGCTAACATTAATACAAAGAATGTTACGATATTATTAATCCCCCTTCCAGTTTAACACATAACTTCCCACTAACTCATTCTAACATAATAAACTTATTTATATTCTTTTAAATTTCAATTTCCACTTAACAATCAATACTAACATAATAAAATCATTTATACACTAGCATTAATCATAAAATTAACCATATTTTCCTTTCACAATAACAGACCAATATAACATCAAAATTCTCATTAATGAAAACTTAATTGCAGAATAGGAATTCCTCATCCTTCTTCCTAAGTAACACAAATTTCCAAGTACCAAAGTCAATAGAGAAACTGATAATTTAGAAAAGACAGTGTCTGCAGTTATTTAATTAAATCCAATAGATCCAATGTCATAGTCTAACCAAAGATTAACAATTAATAGCCAAACTAAATATCCCTAATCTTTCTAAGATATAAATCAAAGTTAAAACAAAGCTATAATCCACTTCCAACCAAAAGAGTCTGAACATATCAAATCTGAACCAAGACATAAATCCATCCTAGAAGAACTAAATAAAGATGTAGTATAAAAAAACCAAGCCAGAAGCAGATAGGGGCATGACACCCCCCCCCCCCACCAACCTAGGCTTACTCCTAGAAGCCTATAAACAAGTGAGGATGTGCTACTTTTATTACCACTGCATCTTCCCATGTAACAGATGTATAATCACTGAGATCCCATAACACTTTTACCTGTTCTACCTTGCAACCTCTAAGGTTTAGTTCTCTTTGCTGGATAATTTGCACTGGTTCTAGCATCAGTTGACCATCTACCACTTGTAAATCATTCCAATTTAGAACATGAGCAATGTCAGGAATATACTTCCTTAGTACAGATACATGGAATACATCATGGATTCGTGAAAGACTAGGAGGCAAAGCAAGTCTGTAAGCAACTGGACCAACACGCTCTAAGATCTCAAATGGTCCCACAAACTGTGGAGATAGTTTAGATCCCTTACCATACCTAATAGGACTCTTTCGAGGCCTAACTCAAAGAAATACCTTGTCTCTAACCTCAAACTAACGCTCAATCCTATGTTGATCAGCATACTTCTTCTGCCTGTCTTGTGCTGTAGAAAGATGCTCTCTGACATGTTTTACCTATTGCTCCAAGTCTTGGAGCATCTTAGGACCTAGAATAATTCTATCCTCAATATTATCCTAGCTCAAGGGTGTTCTACATGGTCTCCCATACAAAGCTTGAAAAGGAGCCATACCAATAGAGCTATGATAACCATTGTTGTATGCAAACTCAACAAGGTGAAGATACTCCTCCCACTTACTCTGTCTATCCATAACATACATCCTAAGCATGTCTTCTAATATCTGATTGACATGCTCAGTCTATCTGTCAGTCTCTGGATGATATGCTGAACTAAAATTCAGATGTGTACCCAGTTCTCTTTGCATAGATCTCCAAAGTGAAGATGTAAAGACTGAATCCCTATCAGATATGATCTTCTTAGGAATTCCATGTAACCGGACAACTTGCTCCATGTATATCTGTGCTATATATGCAGCATTGTAAGAGGACCTTACTAGAATGAAATAGGCAACTTTAGTTAACTGATCAACTACAACCATGATTGCATCATGACGCCTGGCTGAAAGTGGTAACCCCACTATGAAGTCAATAGATATAGTATCCCATTTCCACTCTGGTACACTGTGAGACTGCAACAAACCTACTAGATGTTGATGCTCCACATTCACTCTCTGACATTCCAAACACCTAGCCACAAAGTCTGCAATATCCCTCTTCATACCTGGCTAGTAATGGTACTGTTTGAGATCGGCATGCATCTTCTTCACACCAGGGTGTGCTGAATAGGGTGCCTTATGTGCTTCAATCATAACTAGATCCTGAAGATCCCCTTTCTCTGGCACATAAACACTACCTCGATACCTCATGATTCCAGCAGTGCTAATAGAGTAGCCCTCAAAGCGACCCTCTAACAGGCTGCCATTGTCAATCACTGCTTTGACATCTAAGAACCAAGGATCCAAAGACAAGTTCTGAAGTATTCTATCCTTAAGATCCACTGTGAGGGTTAAAGAAGAAAGTTTGTGACGTCTTCTACTAAGTGCATCAGCCACTTTGTTTTCCTTACCCTACATGCACTTCACTTCAAAGTCATATTCACACAAAAAATCCATCCATTTGCACTGACAAGCATTAAGATTGGGTTGTGTGAATAAATACTGAAGACTTCTATGATCTGTATGCAACTCAAAATGTTGACCCAATAAGAAATGTCTCCATTTGGTCAATGCATGCATTATAGCTGCAAGCTCCAAATCATGCGTAGGATAGTTGACTTCATGATTCTTTAATTTCCTAGATTCGTAAGCAATGACTCTACCATCCTGCATCAACACTGGTCCTATTCCATCTAATGAAGCATCCATACAAATAACAAATGCCTTAGATAGATCAGGTACTACTAACACTAGAGCACTAGTTAAGCATTCCTTGAGACCCTGAAATGCTGCTTCACACTCCTCTATCCAAATGAATTGCTTTCCCTTTCTCTGAAGTGATGTGATGGGATGAGCTATTCGAGAGAAATTAGATACAAATCATCTATAGTAGCTAGCTAATCCCATGAAGCTTCACACTTCTGAGACATTGGTAGGCACTGGCCACTCAACAATCTCCCTAATCTTGGCCAGATCCATAGCTATACCCTCTCCTGTGATAATATGACCAAGATAGAAAATGTCAGTTTTGAAAAACTCACACTTGTCAAGATTGGAAAAAAGATGGTTCCTGCAAAGACATTCAAAAACTAGTCTCAAATGTTGCTCATGCTCTTCAAAGGAATCTGAATACACAAGGATGTCATCTAGAAATACCACAACAAACTTGTCAAGGAAAGTCCTGAATACACCATGAATTAGGCTCATGAAAACTGATGGTGCATTTGTTAGTCCAAAAGGTACTACTGTGAATTCATAATGCCCGTATCTGGTATGAAAAGCTGTCTTGTGGATATCAGCTTCTTGAATCCTTAGTTGATGGTATCCAGATTTGAGATCAATTTTGGAAAACACCTTAGCACCCTTCACTTGATCAAACAAGTCATCGATGTGAGGCAAAGGATATCTATTTCTGATGGTCACTTTATTCAGTTGCTTGAAGTCTATGCACAACCTTAGAGAACCATCCTTCTTTTTGATGAAGATGATAGATGCTCCCCAAGGTGAGACACTAGGTCTTATGAGCCCTTTTTCTAGCAATTCCTCAAGTTGAACCTTCAGTTCCACTAACTCTTGAGTGGTCATATGGTAAGGAGTCTTAGAAATAGGCTCAGTACCAAGCAAAAGATCAATCTTGAAATCAATTTCTCTTTTAGGAGGGATTCCCAGAATCTCAGTAACAAAGATATCTGAAAAATCCTTCAAAACTAGATGATCCAAGTTGGTACTAGAAGAAACTAGTTCATCAAAATCATTGATAGAAACAACAAACAGTTTGCATCCCATATGCAAGCACTTCTTGAGTTGTTTGGAAGAAACGTTCCTAACTGAAATAGGTCTCGTAATACTTGAAATGTACTTGGCTGTTCCAAAATCATCAATACATCTGATGATCTTTTCTCTACAATCAATGATAGCTGAATGTTGGTCTAGCCAATCCATTCCTAGAATAACATCATACGAACCCAAAGGAATAACTCTAAGGCTAACTGAATTAGTAAAAGCCTTAAGTCGAATCTTACAATCTACAACCACTAACCCTGTTTCTACCTTAGATCCTGATGCCAACTTGACTTGCCATGCCCACTCAGCTTTATTCACAGGAATTCCACATTGTTTAACCAAATTTGAAGAAATAAATGAGTCGGTGGCCCCGGAATCAAACAAATGGAAATTTTCTTACCTTGGCAATTACCTTTTGTTTCAATTATGGTATTCTGATGATCAGCCTGCCTTTGATCTATGGTAGCAAAAATATGGTGGTTCCTTCCAGAATCACCTATAGTGGCCTTAGAACCTGCTGCCCTAGATCTGCCTTGGTTGTTGCCAAGAAGGGGACAATTCCACTGAAAATGACCCAACTGCCCACAGTGGTAACATTCCACTCCTCTCTTGATACTCTTTTGCTGCACTGAATTTGTTGGAGGAGATACATTGCTCTGCTGTCCACTTTGTGAAGATAAAAAAGATTTGGGCTGCTCAGGTACTTTGAAACTCTTGTTGGACTTAGAGAACTTTCCAAACTTCCTTTTCATGAACTTGCCACAAGAACCACCTGAATCTACCCTTGAATTGCCTTGAGAAAATCTCTGGTTCTTGCTACTATTCTGAACAAGAGGATTCGCTGCACTCTTGATCACACCTCCACTGAAACCTGACTTCATCTCAGTCAATTTAGCTTGATTAGAGGTTTCTTGAACAGTTTTAGGCTTGAAAGTATGCACTTCTTCTCCAATTTTGGGATTTAATCCCCTAATAAAATGCTGTACTAATGGCTTTTCATGTTCTGCCCAACTGGAGTACTTTTTCAACTCAAAGAATCTCCTCTCATACATATCCATTGTAGCATTACCTTGAGAGATATTGAAAAATTCCTCAGATCTAGCCTGCTGCCAGTATTCTAACATGAACCTCTCATGAAACCTTTCAATGAACAATTCCCAAGTGACTTGTGAAATGTTGACTCTAAGATGCTCAAGTTCCATGTTACACCATATGGAAGCAAAGGATCTGAGATGCATAATAGTCCAGCGAACTCTAACATTACTCTAATAATCATGGAGGATAAAACATCTTTTGATGTTTAGCAGCCATGCTTCAGCAGTGGTACCTTCCTTGGTTCCATAAAAGATAGGTCCTTTGAACTTAGAAAGGTCCTTCAATTGAGCCCTTGCAACAAGATTCTCAGCAACAGCCAGGTTTGCATTAGGAACTTGAACCACATTAGCATTTGCATTTGCTCCCCCACCGGGAACATTGTTCCTAGCTTCAATATCATTAAGTCTATCAAGTATCCATTGGAGAACTTCAGCCTGAGGTTCTCTTTGATCACCTTGATCAGCTCCAAACCCACCTTGGTGATCTTGCCATCTACCCCAGCCATGTCCTAGATGTCTGCCCCTACCTCTGCCCACTCCAGCATCAACTGGATCACCGTGCCCACAAGCACCTCTTGTGACAGGAGGCATGGTCAAGACCTTAAATAATAAAAGAGAAAGAAAATCATTAACGAAAGCAAAGAGATATAACCCCTTTTCTAAACCTTGAGCCCCTAGTGTTCAAACCCGGCTCTGATACCAATGTAACACCCCATAATACTAAACTAATAAAAAAAAAACCACAATAGAACCAAATGAAATTAACCTAAATAGCACAATAATTTTTTTTTAACAAGGTACAACATAGCACCGAATTACAATTCAACTGACATAATCAGTTATTTAAATATCCAAGGTAATCAATTACATGAGAGTATATCAATATACTCAACATTTAATACAAATGTACTAAGAGTAACATAATACATCTAATTGATCCTAGATATCCTAAGCACTGTTCTGATAACAAGTAACTAGGTAATAATCTATTTTCCATAAATCTTTACAGTAGTCAACCATTCCCCCAAAAACATAGTTTTCCTCATCTTGAATCCTGAAAACACCAAAATATAAAACAACCACAAACAAAAAGGGCTTAGTCAAAAAGACTAATATGATGGAATACCTCCAAAGCATCTACATCATACAGGTTAGAACCTTAACAAAATAATCTGAACCATGCATATAAAAATAGACATACTTCATCATTACAGGAAGCATTTCATTTCTATTCAACAAAAGTATATAAGTACTTCATTTCATTTTCAACAGAAATAAAATCGCAAAGAAAATGACAAGGTGATGATCAACCAGCTTTGGGTATCTACATAAGAATCAATGATCAGTAACCAATAGGAAACTCAAAGAATTCATTATGCCAACCTTATTCTTTCCAAGCAATAAGGTAAAACCATTCCCTTACTTCACCAACATGTGCAAGTAATCAGGGAAACATATTTTATCTTTTTAAATGAAACCCATAGCCCATGAATTATTAAATTATCACTTAGTAATTAACTGACAAATATTCTTTCGCCTTCAGGCTCTAGACAAAAGTCAGCTTGCCATACTAAGGATCACACTTGTATTATCTCAAAACACTTCATACTACCAAAATAGCTAACCATAGTAAAATCTGAATTACCAATTCAACTATTAATGTTTACTTAACAACTGAATCCATAATACTGAAACAACCATTTAAAATTTCCACATTCATCCATGAAACCTCTTTCCAAAAATAACCACAGCAAGCATCTTCTTTTCATCACCGAAAGAATAACTTAAGCAAAATTTCCAATGCTATTCCTAGAAACTCAAACAATAATACTATCCAATTCCTAATATCTAATTGCAATTTAATAATAGAAAAATGGAAACATCGAATTCTATTGTCAACTATTCGATACAATAATACCTAAGATTCAATTCCATCTTCTGTCACATTCTAGCTAATAGAGTTATTTGTGAATCCATAGAAAGTTAACAATCAACTCTTATACCAAAGAATAATGCAGAATTACACATTAACTACATAATTACCGCCCATATAAAAATACACTTGTTTCAATTCTGTTATCTCTATTACCAAGTCACTTATGTACATACTTGTAGGCGTAAACACATATATGTACATATGTATATACACTCACGGTACGTGTATATACATATATACATATACATTCGTAAAAATATATATATATATATATATGGACATACTTATAGGCTCACACACATATATATACATATGTATATACACTCATGGTACGTGTATATACATATATACATATATGTTCCTATATATATATATATATATATATATATATATATATATATATATATATATATATATATATATATATATATATATATATATATATATATATATATATATATATATATATATATATATATATATATATATATATATATATATATATATATATATATATATATGTACCCTTGTATTTATACAGAGTTTAGAGCACTACATCAAAATTGTAATACAATCAGAAAACATGAAATCAAATAATCCAATCTAAAAATGAATTATTAGTTACTGATACAACTCCAAAATTCCATAGACAGCAAATATACTGCAACAGTAGCCATCAAACAACCTTCAGACCAAAATCATAACTAAATCTACAAAAGAAATAATGTGACAACAGAGACTTTCATTATAGACCCCCACATCAACCGAGAATACCATAGTACCAAGAAACAAAACCATGTTCTATTTCCTGCTACAACATAATCCTCTAAAAGAACTTGATTCCTAATAAAACTTACCAACAGACCTAGCAATCCTCATTAACAATAGCTACAACAATAGTAACCGAAACTTAATTCCCTCTGTCTAGAGCACAGAACCGTGAACGTTCATATCAACCACTAACACCAGAGACCGATACATATATAATACGATGACTATTCTCAACAAAACCTCGTGGTAACCGAATCTCCCATCTCTCAAGCCCAATACTACAAGCTACTAGACAGAGAGAAGCATTCTACAAAACCTCCAATCATGACTTAACAATGCTTCCCTATACCAATGCTCGACAAGACAAGAAAGTTGACTACAACATTATAATAGTGGCATCAAAATGAACATTAGTTGTGTTTACTAAACAAAATAAACTACCAACTAAATAATATGAAATCGGGTACAAAATATGAATTCACTTAATGTTCCAATATTGCCAAAAAAACTTCTCACCAAGGTTACACACCCATTCTAACCTAGGAACCACAGAACCCGATAACTATACCAAATAGAGAATGCAATATAACCAGAATTCTCAAAACCCAAATTCCTGGCGACAAGACCAATATCAATACCAGAACAAACTATTCCTGATCACAAAATAACATTCCCAAAGCTGGGTAAAAAAAACTGGTAGTAGAGAGGTGACAGCTTCACAGTCTTCACTCTCCATTGCTACTTCCTTACACACTACATTGTCATTCCCACTACTAAGATCACGACAACTGACATGAAATAGTGAAACACACAAACCCCCAAACTCAGGAAACCCTACGCTTCCACATTCCTATAAAATAGTATCACCATTTCGACAAACTCAAAAGCCATATTCTAATCAACTTAACCAAAAACACACAACCGAAATACCAATTTTCAAATAGTGAACATAACACTACAATGTGCAAAACCACACACATCTTGAAAGACATTTCTACAGTATACAAGAACATTTTAATCATATTGCATAACCTGAATATAAACCATTTTAATGAAATTTTATAACCAGATTCATATAGAAAGCAAGAGTTGAGTTAGAGAATGCCCCTACCTTTATAATAGAGTGGGGGTGTTCTGAACTCAAAGTTGAAGCCAAAGACCTCACTCCCAACTGGTGAGCTACACCAAAACCAAATCCTTTCTCAGTAAAGCTAAACCCACTGAAAAATTCCAAGAACCAAGCAATGAAACCGAGCACCCCGCGACAGAGCTCGTTTCATAAGCACCAAAAACTAAATAGTGCTTCCAAAAGATAGCTCGAAAACTAGAAATAGAACCGTGAAATGCAAAATGGAGAATCCCATTAATAATGCACAAGTATACAACCATATTCCTCTCCAATCTAAATAGAATGACTCCATTTTTGCAACCTTTTGAGGCATCAAACCCATTACCTCAACAAAGAAAAACCTTGCCAAAGCAAATGACCGACATCAAACTGAAGTCATTCAATTCCCATAAGCATGCCGTAGCTGCATTAAAGTCTGAACTTATCTTTCACTGCCACCTTCACTAAACACAGTGATAGTTGTCACTACAGGACACATACTTACCAAGAACTCCCACTTACCCATGCTCAGAGTTAAATCACATGTGCATATAACAACCAATTTCCCACTACACATTCAAACATAGAAAAAACAAATATCTTGGCATAGTGAACTTACTATGACATAGCCACATTAATCCTAGTTCATGACACCATAGGGAGTATCTCAAAGCCATAACCAATGTTAAACAATTTACTAACCTTAGCTTGCTAACCTTAATACAAAGAATGTTAGGATATTATTAATCCCCCTTCCAGTTTAACACATAACTTCCCACTAACTCATTCTAACATAATAAACTTATTTATGTTCTTTTAAATTTCAATTTCCACTTAACAATCAATACTAACATAATAAAATCATTTATACACTAGCATTAATCATAAAATTAACCATATTTTCCTTTCACAATAACAGACCAATATAACATCGAAATTCTCATTAATGAAAACTTAATTGCAGAATAGGAATTCCTCATCCTTCTTCCTAAGTAACACAAATTTCCAAGTACCAAAGTCAACAGAGAAACTGATAATTCAGAAAAGACAGTGTCTACAGTTATTTAATTAAATCCAATAGATCCAATGTCATAGTCTAACCAAAGATTAACAATTAATAGCCAAACTAAATATCCTAAATCTTTCCAAGATATAAATTGAAGTTAAAACAAAGCTATAATCCACTTCCAACCAAAAGAGTCTGAACATATCAAATCCGAACCAAGACATAAATCCATCCGAGAAGAACTAAATAAAGATGCAGAATAAAAAAACCAAGCCAGACGTAGATAGGGGCATGACATCTAGGTTCTTTCTTTAAGACATATAGAGCTTTCTTTAGCTTACATACCATGTCTTCCTAATTAGTTAATGAGAAACCATTGGGTTGTTCTATGTTGACTTTATCTTCAAGATCGCCATTTAAGAATGCATATTTGACATCCATCTTCACAACAAAAAAAATTGCTTTCGTTGAGTTCAACTAAAATACATTACCTCTTTTCTTTGTACCTTATTCAATCAAATTCTCTGATTGATCTTTGATAGTGCATTTTCCATCCTTGAATTGTAGATGATATGTAATACCCCTCTAACCCTAATATAAGTTTTGTGTTTTTGAAAGAATTAAGATCTTTTGATGTTTTCTTACAGCTTAAGTTGTACATGATACTTGTTTGATCTATTCCTATAGTTTGTTTATAATAATTTCATAAGCTAGTACTCAATGATTCTAATATTAGACATACTATCTAAACGTATCATTTTTGTATGTATTTATCTCCATGTATGTATTGAGTACCTTCAAGACCTTTATGAACATAGTTAGGATGTTATATGATATGTACTTGATAGATATATATAAGTGGTTATTTATATTTTCTTCTATTAAGGTTACTTTGGATGAATCTTGTATCTCACTTGATGATTTGATTATGTTGATTTATTATTAGTATTGATAAGAGACTAACACAATGCTTGAGATTCTAACCTTAATTATGATGATGCTACATGCTTTGAGTGTATATATATACATGATGTGTTTTCATGATTTAGGAAGAAGTCGTAGTTACTCACATAGCTGAGGTCCACTCGATGTATCGATCCTGGTCATCTGTCTGCAATGTTTTCTTTTATACGTATATCCATGCATATGTATTTCTTCTTTGTGATGTAGGCTTGCAGGTATCGGGCATCGACTTCACCTGGCTTCACAGGTCTGAGCATGCCCTCAAATCCTCTATGGTTGTTGTTATAGAGATAGTACTAAGGCCCCTACATGAGTCTTCCTTTGTCATTATTCCAATTTGGGAATATTAGGGTTCCTTCTTTGTCAGTCAACCTTTGGGTCAAAAACCTAGATCCAACGCACCCGGTTGGGCATGGTTGTAGTTAGTGCCTTGTGACCACTTGAATTCATTTGGTTGTATGATTTGTTTACTCATTTTATTTATTTCTCCTTCTTGGTATGATTCTTATTTAATCTTTCTATGTTTTGTTTCAGGAGTTTGGCTTGACTTTCCTTGTTGACTTTGGTTGACCTTGTTTGATCTTATGGTTTTCTTGATATGTTTCATAGATGATTTGTATGGCCTCTTTGGATGATTAGATTTATTTTGAGGCATGTGATTTTATTCTACCTCAGTGTTATATCCTATAGCAATTATAAATAGGTAATAATATTGTGATCTATTACTTCATAATCTTATAGATTATAGTGTTTGGTATTTGGCATGTATCTATATAAATATAAATATATATATATATATATATATATATATATGGAAATATATATATGGGTGCACACATATATGTATTTATATATATATAATTTATATGTGATTATATGTTAATTATTGTAGATATTGTTGATGGTGTATATTTTGGGATTAATGTAAAGTATAATATTATTAATAATTAAATATTAAATAATGCGAGGTATATTATTCTCAATTGTTAGTTATTAATAATGAGGATAGGTTATATATATAGATATTGATGTAATTAATGATAGCATATGCATATATGTTAGGATAATATTACATATGTGTATGAATGAATACAAATAATCTTTTATTGTATATTTGAGTAATATAGTTGTATGATATTAAGTTATTAGTTAAGAGTTAGTTGGGAGTTGGTTGCTTTTCCTCTCAACCTTTAGAAATCTATTTATATGCACTACTTTCTCATTTGAAGAGGAGGAGATTTTGGGGCTGAAGCATTGAGGAGAGGATGGCCTTACTTTTCATGGAGATTTTGGAGAGAAAACTTGGAGATGTGAGGGAGAGTTTGTAAGCATATGTCTTTAAGAATTTTTGGTTATCTTTGCTTTTGGGAGAGAGACATTTTTGTGAGAATTTTAGTAGTTCAGAGAGGGATTCTTTGTTGTGGAATTATTTCTTTCTTTCATGGAGATTTCTGAAAGTGGATAGGGTTTGAAGGATGCATCTCAAGTTTGGAATTGTCTTCTCTTTTGTTTCCTTCCTGCTTCGATTCAACCTTCGTAGGACATGAGGTATGGATTGAATATTTTAGTTACTTTATGTGTCTGATAGATTATGGATCTATTTATATATTATCATTATTTATTATATCTGTAATTTTCATTTCTATGGTTATTTTAAAGTTTTGAGTTTTTGTTTGTAAGAATTGGCATGTGTTTTCCTAGGGTTTTTAGCAACCTATTTTTGGAGATCTATTATTATAATAATTTAAATTGAATCTAAGGTTTTACAAAATTGATTTTATGGAAGTAAAATTCATGGATCTCAAATGGTTATCTCTCTGATTTTATTTTTAGGGTCGAATTAATGCCTTATTTTTGACATTTTGGCAGACTATGCTTGTCCATTCTCGATTCTGAATTTTCTGTCAAATGTATTCGTATACTACAGGCTGATATGATTATATAAAAGTCTAAATTTGATATCAAAGATTATCCTAAGTCTTATCTTTCATTTCCAATTTTTTTGGAGAAATTTTATTATGTTTTGTGAAAATTACAACCGTTTTAGTGAAGGCAGGTCTGAACCCTAACCAGAATTTTCTGTTTTAAACCAGAAGTCATAACTTTCTTTCCCATCGTTGGATCTTCCTAAAAATCAAATTGAGAGTCCATAATTATGTTATCTAAATCTCCACTAAAGAGATTTCATTTAATATTTGTTTTGTGGAAGATATGAATGACTGTTCTATGATGACTATTCTTTGCATTTAATCCTTGCTTGAAATAATTCAGTTTAAGAACATCATTAAGTTTTAAGGTTTCGTATGGTCACCAGAGGCTATTAGAATGTTTTTTTTTGGTTAATTTGATCTATGTATACTATGAATATGTTTATAATATCACTTGGATGTCTTCTTATATGTTTGGAACATTCTGAATGCCATATTGGGTTTAGGGTTGTCAAGTGGACTAAGGACAACATATGTTTTCCTAAACTCAATCAAATGTTGTTATGAAATTGATATGAATTCTTGATGATGAATCTATTATGTTCTTATGATTTTTATATGTATGTTAGGGAACCTAAGTACACTAGGTGAGTGGCTCATAGTGAGGGGCCGCGGCCCTAAGTGGCTAGTACCAGGATAACCTACTATGAGTTATTTAATCAAGTGATAACCTAAATAAATAAATTAGTAATGGAAAATTACACACTAATCAAGATTAATTGTGCCTCGCCCATGCCTTTAGTGCTATTAAAGACTAAGGATGGGAGTGGGAGAAGGTACCTATGCATAGGTACGACTGAATGACCTTGTCTGTACGAGAGGCATTCGGTTCCGCATGTGCCTACTTGGGGGCCGGGGCCAAGAGTGGCTAGTACCAGGACAACCCAAGGGGTGAGGGCTATGCGATGACACTCACCTAGCTTGTAGCTTAGAGTCTCTACCAAATTTGATCATGCCTCTGGTAGTCCTTGTGGTCTTCTTGTCTTTTCTTTTATGTTGTGACTTTGGGGAAATTTTATCACCACCTTAGGAATTTCCTAGTTGTTACCTCTTGTTTGGGTCTTTGGTTCTATCTCCTAGCTCAGGGGAGTGGGCCTATTGGTTCCACATGGTTGGGTGGTTAATATTTATATCAAGGTATTGATTGTGATTCTTTGGATGATCCTAGCACATATTCCTTTCCAAATCTGCAGTTGAAAATTTCTTATTGGATATTTTAATATGTTGAGATGTACTTATGTATTTGTATTCATGTAATTTCTAATCTCCTAAAAGGAGTCTTGTAGTATTGATGTAATCTCAATTCAAGGCAATGCTAAGGGAATGGGTAGTTCTAGGTAAAAGAAAGGGAAAATAATGTGGAACATTGGACATGTTACTAGCATTAAAATAAAGTATTTATGTTATTTCTCCTATCCTCTTATGTTGTCCATGTGTAAAGGAAATAATCTTAAATATAATTATATATAATGATGTATCACAACAATAATGTATCCTCTCTTGATGAAAGAATTCAAAGAAATTATTGATAAATGATAGATTAGTGATTGGAATTATTAACAATGAATGGTTATGAAACAATGCAATAGAATAGTAATTTGATTTTAATGTTAATACTTGGTTCATGTTAATAAAATACCTAGGATGATGCCTACCTTAATGAATATTAATCTCTTACCTAAATTATTAGAGAAAAGTGATATAAAGGATAGTAGATGTAGATGAAATCAATATGAATTTATGGAATGAGTTGATAAAAGGAATAATGATGTTGGATGATTAACCTATGTTTAATAAAAGAAATAAGTTAGGGACATTTAACTTGGTGCATTAAAATGAATGTAGATCTTTTAAGCTCATGATTCTGTGAATATCTTATGCATGTAAATGGTTTATATGATGTTGCTTTAGTAGCGACGTTAGGGAACCCGGGAGGACTTAAGTTGTATAAATCTTACATTCAAGTAGTAGAAAATTATTTCTTCTTTTAGAAATATGAAGGGTAATGATGAATATTATTCTAGTTAAAATAAATAAATAAAATAAAATAAAAATTCACTAGCATTTTATAGAGGTTTTATGTCTTGTCCTCTTGGGTTGCCTGGCAGGGTGTTACATCTGGTATCAGAGCCCTAGGTTTCTACACTGGGAACTCTGGGACTCATAGCTCACCTATTCATAACCTTGAGTATCTTCACTTTGTCTCTTTTTGGATTATGTTGTTATGCTAAAACTTGAATCTTAGGAAGCGAAGGCTACCTTTTGTGTTCTTATGTTGTATTGTCTTACAAGGGCACACCCATTCCTCTATGATTGAGTTATATTTTAATAATTATTTATATTTTTGCATAATGAGATCAATGATGTGTTAAGTGGATGTTTCCTATAATATTAATGGAATGGCGAAGAATTCTTGAGACTTGTGTTTGTTTTCTTGAAAGGTACTGGTATCTCTAGAAGGGTCAAAAGTTAAAGGATGCTAAATGTTTTGAATCTTAATTATGGTAGTAGATAATATTACCCCTTGATCATACCTATAATATAATGTTGTGCACTCTATCTTCTTACAAATATCTAGTTGAATTTTATCCTACTCAAGGTATCTTAGAAATAGATTTTTTTTGGATCTTTAAAGAATGAAATGATTGTGGTAGTACTTGATAGGAATGATAGGGCAATAATTAGATTACATGGCTAATAATATGTACCTAGAAAAGAAGTGAAAAATAATAATAATAATAAATAAATAAATTAGGAACAAATAATTTACTGTCATATGCATTTCTCTCTCTCTTTCTCTCTCCCCTCTTAAGAAATAAGTTTTGCATGACTAAAATTGTTTAGACAAGGCAATAATATATCAGGAAAATTTGTAAATACTCAATTAGGAAACCCTTGGGTGAAGGACCTATGTCCCCAAGATTTTATCATAGGCTATAATTCACATTTTCATTTAGGAAGAGGAATTTTTATCCCTATCTTGGTAAGAAGTTATATCCTTTCTGCATATCTTATTAAATTGCACAAAAAGGATTTAAGATAACATAATCAAGAAATTCTAGGGAAGAGTATGTGCGATGATGGATTATCTGTACTAATGATGGAAGTTGTTCTTATTAAATATATGTCTTGCAAAATGCCTAGTGAATAGTTAGGATCCTAGATGGGTATTTTGGAAACAAATTCATGTTTTGTATACATTGTGATCAACACCATAGTAGTAAGAAATTAACAACATTAAGTGATTGAACAACTATGAATAAGGAGTTGTTGTGGTAAATAAATGTTATAGAAATGTACCTTACTTAATTTCTACTTAGAACTGATGTTATCTCAAAATTTTAAAGTGTACGAGGGTAATGTTTAAAATAGGTAAAGGGTAGAAATTAAAGTTATGTACAGTAGTTAATGTTATTAATTTAGATGTTGTGGTTATGAAGATAGTAGTAGGACTTATATACTTCTTTCTCTCTTAATGGATCTATGATCGTTATTCAATAAAGAATTTGAAATAACTCTTAAGAAAATGCCATATGGAAATTGCTTGACATGCAAATTAGGGAAAAATGCATAGATAAATAGTAAGCTTTAAGAAGGGATCCCAACTTAATGAATAATAGTGCAATAAATTGTAAATTGTTTAGATCTCCTCTAGGGGGTGAATGTGTTTTGGAAATCAAGCACTACAACTATTGTGAAAGATGACTTAGAATATGTATATTGTAAAATTTGTGTGTCCTATGTCATTGGAATTCTACTTAAAGCTTTGATGGAAAGGAATATTTCTTATAAAACTATGTGTTAATGAAAATGGTAAGTTTTAAGTATCTAGATTGTTTTATTTTCATGATTACAAAAGTAAATAAAAATTATTTGATGTATTCCCTTCATGATCATAACAAATATAAATGGTACATACCTCTCTATGTTTGGTATTCATAGCTTGTAAGGGACACAAATTTTGGACCCTATTTGTAATAAGGTCTCACAAGTTGTATTATGTAGGGTTAGATTATGTCTCAAAAGGGAAAATATATCATAAATTCTTTCTTTTTTTTTATACTGGTTACCATAGATAGGAACTTTGATATTGTGAAAGGAAGTGATAATCTTAGTTGGTAAAACATGCAATTTCCTAATATATTGATATTAGTGAGTAAACATGAATACCTTAGAGTTTCGACTTGATAACAATAATTTTGATGCAATTTCAAGTATCTTGTTAACAAACTTACAGCATAAAGTGATAGACTCACATAGGTAATTCTTTTTGAAAGTCATTACTAATTGAATTGAGTTAATCTACACTAAAGTTGTAATAAGATAGGATTTACCAAAACTCTTGATAGAAGAAGAATGTGTGCAGTCATTAAATTAGGATCTAGAATAGTAATAATATAATTCTGTTAGATAATGTGTGATATATAGTTCACCTTCCCGACTTCCAGGAGTAAGTCGAATCTTAGTGGGGGAGGATGTAATACCCCTCTAACCCTAATATAAGTTTTGTGTTTTTGAAAGAATTAAGATCTTTTGATGTTTTCTTACAGCTTAAGTTGTACATGATACTTGTTTGATCTATTCCTATAGTTTGTTTATAATAATTTCATAAGCTAGTACTCAATGATTCTAATATTAGACATACTATCTAAACGTATCATTTTTGTATGTATTTATCTCCGTGTATGTATTGAGTACCTTCAAGACCTTTATGAACATAGTTAGGATGTTATATGATATGTACTTGATAGATATATATAAGTGGTTATTTATATTTTCTTCTATTAAGGTTACTTTGGATGAATCTTGTATCTCACTTGATGATTTGATTATGTTGATTTATTATTAGTATTGATAAGAGACTAACACAATGCTTGAGATTCTAACCTTCATTATGATGATGCTACATGCTTTGAGTGTATATATATACATGATGTGTTTTCATGATTCAGGAAGAAGTCGTAGTTACTCACATAGCTGAGGTCCACACAATGTATCGATCCTGGTCATCTTTCTGCAATGTTTTCTTTTATACGTATATCCATGCATATGTATTTCTTCTTTGTGATGCAGGCTTGCAGGTACCGGGCATCGACTTCACCTGGCTTCACAGGTCTGAGCATGCCCTCAAATCCTCGATGGTTGTTGTTATAGAGATAGTACTAAGGCCCCTACATGAGTCTTCCTTTGTCATTATTCCAATTTGGGAATATTAGGGTTCCTTCTTTGTCAGTCAACCTTTGGGTCAAAAACCCAGATCCAACGCACCCAGTTGGGCATGGTTGTAGTTAGTGCCTTGTGACCACTTGAATTCATTTGGTTGTATGATTTGTTTACTCATTTTATTTATTTCTCCTTCTTGGTATGATTCTTATTTAATCTTTCTATGTTGTGTTTCAGGAGTTTGGCTTGACTTTCCTTGTTGACTTTGGTTGACCTTGTTTGATCTTATGGTTTTCTTGATATGTTTCATAGATGATTTGTATGGCCTCTTTGGATGATTAGATTTATTTTGAGGCATGTGATTTTATTCTACCTCAGTGTTATATCCTATAGCAATTATAAATAGGTAATAATATTGTGATCTATTACTTCATAATCTTATAGATTATAGTGTTTGGTATTTGGCATGTATCTATATAAATATAAATATATATATATATATATATATGGAAATATATATATGGGTGCACACATATATGTATTTATATATATATAATTTATATGTGATTATATGTTAATTATTGTAGATATTGTTGATGGTGTATATTTTGGGATTAATGTAAAGTATAATATTATTAATAATTAAATATTAAATAATGCGAGGTATATTATTCTCAATTGTTAGTTATTAATAATGAGGATAGGTTATATATATAGATATTGATGTAATTAATTATAGAATATGCATATATGTTAGGATAATATTACATATGTGTATGAATGAATACAAATAATCTTTTATTGTATATTTGAGTAATATAGTTGTATGATATTAAGTTATTAGTTAAGAGTTAGTTGGGAGTTGGTTGCTTTTCCTCTCAACCTTTGGAAATTTATTTATATGCACTACTTTCTCATTTGAAGAGGAGGAGATTTCGGGGCTGAAGCATTGAGGAGAGGATGGCCTTACTTTTCATGGAGATTTTGGAGAGAAAACTTGGAGATGTGAGGGAGAGTTTGTAAGCATATGTCTTTAAGAATTTTTGGTTATCTTTGCTTTTGGGAGAGAGACATTTTTGTGAGAATTTTAGTAGTTGAGAGAGGGATTCTTTGCTGTGGAATTATTTCTTTCTTTCATGGAGATTTCTGAAAGTGGATAGGGTTTGAAGGATGCATCTCAAGTTTGGAATTGTCTTCTCTTTTGTTTCCTTCCTTCTTCGATTCAACCTTCGTAGGACATGAGGTATGGATTGAATATTTTAGTTACGTTATGTGTCTGATAGATTATGGATCTATTTATATATTATCATTATTTATTATATCTGTAATTTTCATTTCTATGGTTATTTTAAAGTTTTGAGTTTTTGTTTGTAAGAATTGGCATGTGTTTTCCTAGGGTTTTTAGCAACCCATTTTTGGAGATCTATTATTATAATAATTTAAATTGAATCTAAGGTTTTACCAAATTGATTTTCTGGAAGTAAAATTCATGGATCTCAAATGGGTATCTCTCTAATTTTATTTTTAGGGTCGAATTAATGCCTTATTTTTGACATTTTGGCAGACTATGTCTGTCCATTCTCGATTATGAATTTTCTATCAAATGTATTCGTATACTACAGGCTGATATGATTATATAAAAGTCTAAATTTGATATCAAAGATTATCCTAAGTCTTATATTTCATTTCCAATTGGTTTGGAGAATTTTTATTATGTTTTGTGAAAATTACAACCGTTTTAGTGAAGGCAGGTCTGAACCCTAACCAGAATTTTCTGTTTTAAACCAGAAGTCATAAATTTCTTTCGCACCGTTGGATCTTCCTAAAAATCAAATTGAGAGTCCATAATTATGTTATCTAAATCTCCACCAAATTGATTTCCTTTATTATTTGTTTTGTGGAAGATATGAATGACTGTTCTATGATGACTATTTTTTGCATTTAATCCTTGCTTGAAATAATTCAGTTTAAGAACATCATTAAGTTTTAAGGTTTCGTATGATCACCAGAGGCTATTAGAATGTTTTTTTTTGGTTAATTGGATCTATTTATACTCTGAATATGTTTCTAATATCACTTGGATGTCTTCTTATATGTTTGGAACATTCTGAATGTCATATTGGGTTTAGGGTTGTCAAGTGGACTAAGGACAACGTATGTTTTCCTAAACTCAATCAAATGTTGTTATGGAATTGATATGAATTCTTGATGATGAATCTATTATGTTATTATGATTTTTATATGTATGTTAGGGAACCTAAGTACACTAGGTGAGTGGCTCATAGTGAGGGTCCGGGGCCCTAAGTGGCTAGTACCAGGATAACCTACTATGAGTTATTTAATCAAGTGATAACCTAAATAAATAAATTGGGAATGGGAAATTACACACTAATCAAGATTAATTGTACCTCGCCCATGCCTTTAGTGCTAGTAAAGACTAAGGATGGGAGTGGGAGAAGGTACCTATGCATAGGTACGACTGAATGACCTTGTCTGTACGAGAGGCATTCGGTTCCGCATGTGCCTACTTGGGGGCCGGGGCCAAGAGTGGCTAGTACCAGGACAACCCAAGGGGTGAGGGCTATGCGATGACACTCACCTAGCTTGTAGCTTAGAGTCTCTACCAAATTTGATCATGCCTCTGGTAGTCCTTGTGGTCTTCTTGTCTTTTCTTTTGTGTTGTGACTTTGGGGAAATTTTATCACCACCTTAGGAATTTCCTAGTTGTTACCTCTTGTTTGGGTCTTTGGTTCTATCTCCGAGCTCGGGGGAGTGGGCCTATTGGTTCCACATGGTTGTGTGGTTAATATTTATATCGAGGTATTGATCGTGATTCTTTGGATGATCCTAGCACATATTCCTTTCCAAATCTGCAATTGAAGATTTCTTATTGGATATTTTAATATGTTGAGATGTACTTATATATTTATATTCATGTAATTTTTAATCTCCTAAAAGGAGTCTTGTAGTATTGATGTAATCTCAATTCAAGGCAATGCTAAGGGAATGGGTAGTTCTAGGTAAAAGAAAGGGAAAAGAATGTGGAACATTGGACATGTTACTAGCATTAAAATAAAGTATTTATGTTATTTCTCCTATCCTCTTATGTTGTCCATGTGTAAAGGAAATAATCTTAAATATAATTATATATAATGATGTATCACAACAATAATGTATCCTCTCTTGATGAAAGAATTCAAAGAAATTATTGATAAATGATAGATTAGTGATTGGAATTATTAACAATGAATGGTTATGAAACAATGCAATAGAATAGTAATTTGATTTTAATGTTAATACTTGGTTCATGTTAATAAAATACCTAGGATGATGCCTACCTTAATGAATATTAATCTCTTACCTAAATTATTAGAGAAAAGTGATATAAAGGATAGTAGATGTAGATGAAATCAATATGAATTTATGGAATGAGTTGATAAAAGGAATAATGATGTTGGATGATTAACCTATGTTTAATAAAAGAAATAAGTTAGGGACATTTAACTTGGTGCATTAAAATGAATGTAGATCTTTTAAGCTCATGATTTCGTGAATATCTTATGCATGTAAATGGTTTATATGATGTTGCTTTAGTAGCGACGTTAGGGAACCCGGGAGGACTTAAGTTGTATAAATCTTACATTCAAGTAGTAGAAAATTATTTCTTCTTTTAGAAATATGAAGGGTAATGATGAATATTATTCTAGTTAAAATAAATAAATAAAATAAAATAAAAATTCACTACTTGCATTTTATAGAGGTTTTATGTCTTGTCCTCTTGGGTTACCTGGTGGGGCGTTACATGATATCCCTTGTCAACAAGATATCCAACCATAAAAATATTATATTTTAGTCCATCAACAAATAATACATCATCAATGTTATTTTTATCATCAAGAATTATAGATCCTCTCCCTATGATCAAGCGAGGAGTAATATCTCCAAATCTGACTACACCTCGATCATATTTGTCAATCTTTAAAAATTTGTCTTTATCACCTATCATATCATGTGAACAAACACTATCTATGATCTATTTTGATTTCTTTTCTACACGAGAGACAAAAGATTTTTCTTTATGAATAGGACTCTCATCTTTGATAGAAATTAACCCAATTGTTGAGAAAATGGTGTTGTACACCTTGCATAATAATATTTATTATTTTATTATTTCATTTTATTATGTAAATATTGCACCTAGATGGACGTGCAACATGTAGAGATTTTTATGGAATATTCTTTGTGAGTTGTATTGTAACATTGTGATATTATTGATGTAATTATTTAATATTGGGGAAATAAAGTAAACAAAGTACCTAATATTAAATGTAGGTCAATAGGCTTTGGTAGCACGTGGTCTATGTAATACCACTTGGTGGTTTTGTGGGAGCTTGTTTCTATAAAAGCATCCATAAGGGTAGTTGTTGAGGTTAGACGGGTTAGCCAAAGGTAACATCTGTGAAGTTTGGAAGAATGGCATGGAATGTGTGGATTCATGCTTGTTCAAAAGGATTACATGGTTGTGGCTAGGGCTTTGAAGGATTCAATGGTTGTATTAGTTGGAAACTACAATTGAAACAATTGTGACAATACCTTAACTTGTAAGAAAATTTCTAGCAAGGAAAGTACCATATCTATTGATTGATGAAGATGATTAGGGAAAGGAGAAAACAAGAGAACCTAAGGAAAGGTTGAGTTATTTGATACTTCAATGGGTACTTGATTAGTTGGCATATTGATAAGATAGTGTATTATTTATCTAAGAAAAAAGACTCAAGAAGTAGGCTTAACCAAGAAAAAGTGTAGAGATCTAGTTTAAGCTGAGTGATGTTAGTGTCAACCAAGCATCAGTATATGTCAAGTAAATTTAGTGTTGACCAAACATTAGTTTATGCTGAGAGACAAGAAATTGCCAAGCAAAGACAGTGATAGCCGAGGAAGACATTTTTTAGAAATGACCAAGACATGTAGTGATGACCAAGGAGAAGAACATAGTATTGACCGAGTGTCACTAATTTACATTTGGAGAAAGAATTGAGATTCCCAGCTGACATGGTTGAATTCTTTGGATATGTAAATCATGTTGACTTTATTAATGAATTGTATGGATAATTTAATGCATGGTAAATCATTTTATTATGAAATCAATGAAATTTTTAAGATGTATCTATAAGGAATGATGAAGAACATAATGATGGAAGGATTCGATGAATCTAACCTAAACCTAAGATCTACGGAGGAGATTAAGCATCAAAAGATGGATCTACGTAATTGAAGAGGTATAAAGTAAAACCTAATTATGAGGTTACAGTAAGGAGTTGAAGTTGTTGATGTTATTGATTGATAAGTGTAAGCAAAAAGCTAAAGGTGAAATTGAGAAGGATTTGAACAGAGTTTTGATTAATTGAAGTAAATTCTAAGAAGATCAGTGATGGAGATGGAAATGAAGCTCAGTCAATTAATCAACATATATGTGCAAAGTGTATCTGTATTTGCAAAGTGAGTTGTATGTTTTTTAGATCAAAAACTACTGTTACTTTCTAACCATTGTATCAGTCTAAATCCTTTGATAAAGGTTGACCTAATAGTCATTGTATAAATCCTTTAATCAAGGAGGCATTCTAATGGAATGTACTTAAATCCTTTAACAAGGTCACTTTTGATAGAGTGTTTAAATCTTTTAATAGGGTCACACCTAGTAGTGTGTTTGTAAACCTTTAACAAGGTTGGCTTTTCACAGAGCTCACTTTAGAAGAGTGAAATATTAGTAGCATGTTACAAAGTTGTTTTTCCTAGGTTGGGTTTCCACTATAAATTGTGGTGTTATACTTGTGAGAATGTTTTGATCTGAATGTTGTTATATTCTGCAAGTTAATTACTTTTGGATAGTGGTGTAAGGCCCCTCATGTTTTCCCTTTGATAGTGGGATCACCCTGATGGATTTTAGGTGCTAGGACTGCATGTTGAGACTATGAGATGCACCTGGATTTTATTATAAAAGATAAGGATTAGTATAGTTGGATGATCTAGAAAATCCTTGTGGGGCCCTATCCCGGTTATCAAACCCTTCAATGTAATCTCTTAAGGGAACAAAAATATAAAAAAAAAAGAATAAAAATAAAAATTGAATACAGATATTGGTGTATTATAAATTTTATATTTTCTATAATGTAAATAGACTAAAAGTGAAAGGTAGGAACTCAAAGATTATTCGAAAGGGAAAAGTTCATGGGCAAATAAGTTGTAACTTAAATTAAGAACAATAAGTGTACCTTGACTGCCAAGGGCACAATAAAAGAAATAATTGAAGTATATGACTAAGAATGGCTTATAATAAGTGTTATGATCTTGATGTTAGTTACTTAATTTTGAGATAAATTAGACCTAAGGAAATTGCAACCCTACTATGAAGGAATCACTGAATTTGAGTTAATTTCCATGTTAACATAATATAGTTGGATTGAGCCAGATGGCTTTCATGTTTAGGATAATGTTTTGGATGAGTTAGTAAGATGAATGTTGTAAAAATATTTGAATGAGATTAGACTCCTTTGAATTGAGTATTAAAATGATTAGGGATACAATTGAATAATGATGTCAAATTATGCAAAATTGGTTTAGCTATAATGTGAAAGACTAATGCAATTATTTGAGTACCAGGATATTATTGAATTAAGCGATAGATGAAAACAAATGAACTATGTGGTGATTACTAGTTATGTTATAGATGAATGTGTAGCCTTTATTATTATGATGTGTTGTAAAGATGAACCTTGATCTATTGATGTTAGTATTCATATTTTAAAAGTTGAGTATCTTAGACTGTGAAAATCAGGGCCATTGTTCTATTATAAGTAAATGTGAATTCTATTGGAAATTAGTAGCTTAGGAAATGATGAATTCCTAATTGTGCCTAATGTTAGGTATGGATGAAATTGATAAATGATTTAATGTGATGATATAATACCTTGATAGTTAATTGAGTTATGATTGAGTTTTGCACTTTTCATTGGTATTATTATTTCTCAGGACTACTGATGTTCATCTCAAGTGTCCAGGTATAAACCATGGATTAGGGGGAGTCAAGCCAACATATTTGTACTATTCCCATCACACCAAGGTTGTGTCCCAAAGGGATACAAGGCATTTGTAATGTATTTTATTTTGTGAAGTGAAATGATTATGAATGTATTTAAAAGAGTAAATGTTTTATGTTGTTACATTGTTTAGTGGACTTGCCAAGTAATTATGTGTATGGTATTGTAGTGTCAATTGACACATGTTCTTGTGATGTGAGTTGGCAAGAGTCCACATGGAGAGGATGAATGTCACCATCCAACCTAGTACAAGTTGGTCTTCCCCATACCTCAACTTGGTTAGAACACCAATAGTTGGTCACATCACTTTGAATTTCGAATTTCACCTTGGGGTTGGGTTTTGAGGGGTCAAATTGACTCCAAGAAGGTTTCTTTTCATAAAATGGAAGGCCCATGGGTTATACCTATGGGTAAGGGACCCTTTTAACCATAGGACACCCTAGGAGCACCTTGGGAAGCCCTCCAAAAGTGACTTTTTGAAAAGTTGCGAAAATCCCAAAGTCACATGGGAACTCTTGAGTCAAAAAGCTTCCATTACTCTTTCCCATTCACTTTTTAGAGTTCCATTTAGGCAAAGTTGGAAGACCTTGGTTAGATCATCCAATAGGAAACTCCCACTACACCCAAGGGCATGGGAGAAGGTGAAGAGCCTATTTTAGTGGAAAACTTGGAGGGTGCTCCCTAATCACCCACTCTCCAATTTTGGAGACAACAAAGGAGATTGGAGTAGGATAGAGAAGAGAGCTAGGATATAGGAGACACTCCCAATACTCGACTCATTAGCTTGTACCAAGGTTGGTGGCTCACTTACTCATTTTCTTAATGTTTTGTTTATGCAAGTATTGGAGAAAAATATGTATTGGTGTATTGTATGAGTTCCAGTGTTGTATTCTTGAGACTTTATGCTTGTGAATCTTGTTTTTTCTCTTGAAGTTTGTTTTGGAGTCTAAGTGATTCATGCTCTCTTGAGCTTGTTTGATCTTCTTGTTTTTGTGCTCTTTGTGTTGTGTGGAGTCAATATTTTTGGGGTTGTGCAAGGACTCACTCACCCATGGGATGGGAAGAGAAATCCTTGAGGGTGAAGGGGTTCAATGGATAGCTCCAATGGTGGAGAGTCCCTCATGTGTAAAGAGGGTAATCTACCATGGATGGGTTTTGCTTAAAATTTGGGGGGCATAAGGAGGCTGTTTTGTGATCTTGGCCATGTGTGCCAATGAAGAGTATTTTGTATATTGAGCCTTGTTGAAGGCATGTTATATTACAGACCCTTTTTTCTCCCAAAGGAGTACTTAGTCCACCTTCACCCATTGAAGGCTTGTGGTTAAGCCTCTTGTGAAAGCCATGGGTTGGGAAGCTTTCCTTAATATGCATTGTTGTGTTTTTGTGTTTTCAATTGAAGTTGTTGAGTAAATGATTATGTGGAAGTAAATGTAAAGAGAAATGTGTATGTTTCATCACCCGGTTGGCTTGAACTCCCCTAGCTCGAGGGTGGTCCATCTATTTGGACCTATGGTAGGGAGGAGAGTACCATGGCTTCCTTTGATTTGTTTCTTTCAGGTTGCTTTTGCAGGATTAGAAGGAATGGCACTCTTGGTCCTATGTGTTTGTGGAAATTATGTAAAGGTTGTAAATTGTTTTTGTAATGGAGTTTCACTCTCCAAGTCATGTATTGAATCAAATGTTGTTGTAATGAGTTGTGAGAAAGTGTTGTAAATCTTGTTGATAGTTCATTTATGAAATGGCATAATCATTTTCTTATGAAAAGAAAAGATTATAGAATAGAGTGTTTTTCAAATGTAATAATGAAGTTTCTCAAAGCATTGAATAGAATATTAAATGATGTTTCTTGAAGTTTCTCTTTTGAGATAGTAATGGAAAGATGTAGTTGTTGTTTAAGAAAATAATAAGAGTAAGGTTATGTTGTGATGAAAATGTAGAATAGATTTCCTTCATTGCTAAATGGAATTTACATTATATTGCAAAAGAGAAGGCTAATAGAATGAAGAGTGAGAGTTTTCATAATGTTATAAATCTTGTATTGAGCTCATTATTGCAATTGTTTCTTGAATTCAAGTAACATATAAATCTCTATTTTCACCTTCTAGCCTTGCAAAACAATCTGATAATTTGTTATGTTAATTTTGGAAGGAAAAACCAATAACTTAGTTGCAAAGAGGAATGAAGTTTAGAGTTTTTAAGCATCCTATAATGAACTATAATGTTAGGAATGAACTTAATTTAACCTCTTATTAGTTATGCACAATCATCTAAATCAAATTAAGTATGTGGAGAAAATAATATGCAACACACAAGTTAAAAGAAAAATAAAGCAAAAATAAATGGCAATGGAAACCTACAAGTCTCTGGAAAATGTATGGGAACTAATTCCCATACATTTTCCTTGCCACAGTCCTTATTAAATTATTAAACTTGCCAACTCATTGTCATAAACAAATAAAATAATTATAATGTAATTCCTCCATACCTTTTTAATTGCATTCCCAAAGAGGTGGCGTAGAGAAGGCATGACCTGACATAACATTTAATATTCTTTGTTCCATTGGCCAATGCACTTTCTATCAAGTGTCCTTGGCTACATTTAATACTTTTTCAATGTGGATTTCCATAGCAAAGCTCCTTCTTCCTAGCCTGCGTGAGTACTCTTCAGACTTAGTGTATTGGTTTGGGGTGGGGCCCAAACCCCCATGTCCCCATCTTTTCTTACCCCCTTTGAAACTTGCGCAAGGTTTGGGGATTGTTTTTCATTGTTTGCATAGGATATGTGTTTGAATACTTAAGTGGACCCTCCTAACTTTACTCCTCCACGATGCCTTCATTAACACTCCTATTCCCTTATTATGCGCCGCTCTAGTTATAGGACGGGGTTGACTTTTCACCCCCTCTCTCTCTTGTCACGTGAACCTAGAAGGGGAATGGTGTTTTTAGCTAGGTTTAGGAGTGATTAATATGTAGCTTAGGTAGATTTATAAGTGGTAATTTTGCTTAGCTTAGGATAATTTCTTAGTAAACTTTTATTGTTTTATTTAGTTGTTGTTTTAATAAGTTTGGTTTATTAAAATTTTATTGTAGTACTATTTAATGTATATGTATTAATAATTAATATATTATAATATAATAATTAATTAATATTTTATTAATTAGTTATTATATTATAAACATTTATTAATTTATATATATATATATATATATATATATATATATATATATATATATATATATATATATATATATATATATATATATATATATATATATATATATATATATATATTACTTAATTATTATTATTTATTAAATATATTATTTAATGATATGTATAGTTTTATAAATTGGTTAATATTCATATCAATTAATTGATATTTTATCATTAGCTTAATTATATATGTCTCATATAATTGTAATAATCATTTAATTGGTTGTTATAACTTGACATATTTTGGATCAATATACATTATCTTATAACTTTAATATAACAAGATGATGTTAGTTAAGCATATCAAAATCGATAATCAATATTTATAAGAACATCATTTAAATGATTTTCTAGACAATGTTCTTTTGACCCTAATAACCTATGTGATTGCTAAAACAATGAATTGTATGTTAATTCAATTTATCAAGACCTCTTATCATTGAAAACCTCTTGGTAACATTGATAAACTAAATTATGAGAATTAGACTCTCCTAGGTTGTAATCTAGTAATAACTAGAAGGGTGACCTAATCATGAGTAGATAATCTATAGTTAATTCTTTGAAAAGGGTCACTCTCAAAATACAAATAATGATTGGTTAACCTAACTAGGAATCCTTGGATAGACCTTGTTGGCATCACCTAATGCTAATCGAGAATCATTCGTTCTATCCCTATTGAACTTAGTTGCAACCTCACCGCCTTAATTGAATTCCCTGGTTATAACTTTATCTACTAGTGTCCTTATGGAGACCGTCATAGGTTAACAATTTGATTATTCGGAGCCTTTGAGAACTTTTGCCAAAGATCACCCTATTAACCTGCAACATTATTTTAGATCAAACTATTCATTTAAAAAAAAAAGGGTGTGATTTAGTCTATTTTTTGATGGGCATGACAAGTGGACTACATGTTATATGTTTGTGATATATGTTATAAAGACCGATTTGTATTACTGATTAGATTTGAGACTATTGAAGTGCTAGAAAGTTCAATTGGTACATCTGGACCTGAGAAAAATTGATTCACCCTCTACCCCCTCTTTGTTGTTCTAAATAATTCCAACAATTGGTATCAGAGCTATTGGTGCTTACAAAGAAAATTTTAAAGGTACTTGAAGCTAATGATCAAGATGTATAAAAAGGAGGTAGCGAAGTTGAACAAAGAAAACTTCCCTGCATGGAAAAGTCTGATGAAATTGCATCTAGCTGGTATTGGTGATTCGGTGAAGTACTATGTGGAACATGACTATGTTGGAGATTGCATCTTCCTTAAGCTATCCTAAATTTAAAGATATCAAAGACTGCACTACTACAAATCAAATGTGGGATACTCTTACAACTATCTATGGTGGTGATGCAAATGTACTAAGAGAAAAATTTGAAAGCTTGAGAGGTAATTTTGATGAAATGAAAATGCAAGAAGGTGAAAATATTTCTCAGTACTGTGGTAGAATTAAGGAGATAGTGAATGCTATTAGAGGAGCTAATGGAATCATTAATGATGAGACTATTATTGGTAAGGTATTGATAACTTTTCTTCCTATCTTTGCTATCAGAATTTCTACAATTCAAGAATCATGATGTAACCCTGGTAATGTTCTAACTCTAGAAAGTCTTGTCGGTAAGCTTACTTCTTTTGAGCTATATAACTATGATAACTACATGGTTCCTAATGTTGAATCTACATTTAAGTCACAAATGGTTTTTCATAAGTCTAAGAGAGAAAAATAAAAATGTGTGAAAAGTGATAATGACAGTGACAGTGATAGTGACACTTCTGACGAGGAACTAGATGATCTTGAGGCACTCACTGCTAGAAGACTAAAAAGAGGAAAAGGAAAATACAAAAGTAAACTTCCTATAATCCATTTTTCATGTAACAAAGTTGGCCATATTACAGAAATATATCTTGATAGGACTAACAAGGATCTGGAATGGGAAAGAAAGTACAAGGATGAGAGAAATAATAGAGATCACCAAAGGTACAAAGAGTACAATGACAAAGGGAAGAAATCCTGTTATATTTTTGAATAGGAAACTAATAGTGACACTGATAAATGTGATATTGAAGTAGTTTATGTTGCTATGGAAGATGATTCTAATGTAGATGAAAAAACTACACTTATTTCTTATATGATTAAAGGTGATAACTGGATTATTGATAGTGGTTTCTCACTTCATATGATCGGTGATAAAAGTAAATTTGAAATCCTAGATCATTACAAAGGCAGAAGTGTTAAGTTTGGTAATGATGCACCATGTCCTATGAGAGGTAAAAGATCAATTAAGCTAACTGATAAGATCACATGTGAAAATTCTTATTGGGTTGAAGGTTGTAACTACAATTTTTTGAGTGTTGTACAGTTGAATAGTACTGGTTATCGAGTGGAGTTTCATCACAGAAAAGCTAAAATATTTGATGCCACTGGTGAACTAGTTGGAAGTGGAGAATAGACTAGAGGTAACTTGTTCTATCTAGACCTATATGAAGAAACATGTTTATTTGCACAATTTGATGATGTATGGTTATGGTATAAGAGGCTGTGTCATGTAAATTTTGATAATCTGGTAAATATTAGTAAAAAGAAGAAAGTTAGAGGTTTTCTGAGATTGAAGAAACCTTTAATGTGATGAGTAAACAGTGTCAATTGGGAAAAATGACAAAGTCTATTTTTAAGAGGAAGACATATACTTCTGAAAATATTTTGGAATTGGTTCATAATAACCTTTGTGGACCTATAGGTGTACGAAGTTATTATGGTGATAAGTACTTTATTTTGTTTGTTGATGACTACACTAGGATGATGACTATAATGTTTTTGAAAGAAAAATGTGATGCATTTCAATTATTTAAGTGGTATTTGGAAAAAGTTGAAAAAGAAACACGTAGAAGCCTGAAATGTTTGAGATCTGACTAAGGTGGAGAGTTTATATCAAATGAGTTCAATCTATTTTGCAATGATAGAGGAATCAAGAGATAGATGTCTACATTGAGAACACCTCCATAGAATGACATAGCAAAGAGAAGAAATAGGTCAATTATGGATTGTGCAAGAACACTGATGATTGAGAAGAATATTGCACAAAAATACTAGAGAGAAGCTGTAAGTACATCTACTGATACTTTAAACCAAGTACAAATCAAGAAAGAAAAGAATGAACTAGAGAGAAAACAAGAACCTAAAAATTATAGATCTTTTTTTTCCATGGAAGACGGAAAGGAAAGTAACACTCTTGAAGTAGATGGAAAGTCATAGATAAGAAATATCAAGCATCAGGAGGATGTTGTCAAGCATTAGGAGGCTGCTACTGAGAAATTAGAAGAATAAAATGATAATTTTCATGATGAACCTGCAGATCAAGGAGAAAAGAAATCTGAACCTACATTGGTATAGTATGTAAGAAGACATCATAAGCTTGAGAAAATCATTGGATATAAAGAATCTAGAGTCTTGATAAGAAGTAAGTTGAAAGAACCTACATGTTTACTATGTGAGTTTGAGCCTAAAACTATAAAAGATGCTTTAGATAATGATGATTGGATACAAGCTATGACTAAAGAAATTGATCAAATAAAAAAGAATGATACCTAGAATCTGGTGCCAAGACCAGAAGATAAGAATGTTATTGGAACAAAATGGGTATTCAGAAACAAGGAAAGATTAGTATGCAAGGGTTATGCACAAGAAGAAGGAATAGACTATGGGGAAACATTTTCCCCTGTAGAAAGATTAGGAGTAAGGACTCTACTTGCATATGCTGCATATAAATATTTCAAAGTATATCAGATGGATGTCAAATCTGCATTTCTAAATAGTATATTAGAAGAAGTATGCATTGAACAACCTAAAGGATTTATTGACCCAAGCAAGAAAAATATGGTTTTCAAGTTGAACAAGGCATTGTATGGATTGAAACAAACTCCCAGAGCATGGTATGAGAGATTGCACAATTATTTAATAAAGATTGGATTTGCAAAAACAAATGACAACAATAATCTGTATATGAAAATTGAAGAAGGTAAAGAGATTTTGATAGATGAAATTTTTGTTGATGATATCATATTTGGAGGACAAGATGCCCTATGTTAGAAATTTTCAAATGAGATGTAAATTGAGTTTGAAATGTCTATGTTTGGTGAGATAAAATTTTGTGTTGGATTACAAGTTTATCAGATGGAGAAAGGTATCTTTATCACTCAATCTAAATATGTTAAAGAGATACTTAAAACTTTTGGTATGGAGGATTCCAGACCAATAAGTACTCCTATAGCTACTGGATAGAAACTATCTAAAAATAATGATATTGCTGAAGTGAATCAAACCTTGTATAGATCTATGATTGGAAAACTATAATATGTTTTCCACAATAGACTAAATATAGCCTAGTAGTTGCGATTGTGGCAATATTTTCTACCAATCCTAGGGAAAATCATATGATGGTAGTGAAGAGAATACTGAGATATCTGAAAGGGATAGAGGAGTATGGATTGTACTACAAGAAGAATGAAAAATTTGAACTAAGAGTTTACACTGATGCATATTGGGCTAGAAATGTTGATGATAGGAAAAGTAAAAGTGGTGGAGCATTCTTTCTAGGAAAGAGATTAGTATCCTAGACAAGAAAGAAATAGAAATGCATTTCCCAATCTATAGCAGAAGGTGAGTATGTAGCAGTTGTAGTGAATTGTTCAAATTTAGTCTAGATCAAGCAATTGTTAAAAGGAATGAAAGAGGAAATCACTGAGCCAGTTGTTATTTTTTGTGATAACACAAGTTATTATTAAAAAAGTTATTAATTAAAAGAGAGCATGTTCTCTTAATTAAATAAGATTTTTTATTTTTTTCTCTTTTAAATTAAATAAGGCTCAAACCTTAAGAAATATTGAATTGATTATGATTTGATCAAGGAAATTGATATAATTGATATTGTTGATATTTGAAAATATTGATTCAGGGATTTGACAAATTGCTGAATGGGGGCCCAAAGTTTAGGCGACCATTTTAGGGTGCATACATTTTCCCCTCTTTGACTAATGTGTGATCGATCTGGGAACACATGTAGTCAAAGAATGAAGTTGCAATATGAGATTGATTTGGGATCACAAAACAAATCAGTTGTGAGATCGATTTGGGATCACATTCGGACAAACATAGACAAAGGATTCTAGACATGAGGATGATTCAAGATCATATCCAAAATTAAGATATAAGAATCTCAGGCTTGAGCGAAAGCTCATAGAAAGATGTCTGAATCAAGAGAATTAGGGATGAGAATCCCATAGATACTACCCCCTCAGAATTGAAATTGAAATCAGGTAGAGGAAAGATAGAAAATTGATAAAGATTTGATCAAATCATAATCGAATCACAATTGAAGATAAGGTCGATAAGATAACCATTAGGTAGTGAAACATGCCCCAGTGATGAATTAGAAGAAAAGAAGAGGGTGAATGAAAGACTAGAAGTTTGAAAGACATGAAAATGAAGAAATTCCATCAAAGATTGAAGAATTATGCCTCAAAAGGTCAGTCAACTACATAGAAGAATGAGAAAGCTTGGAAATGCAATTCAGATTTTGATTTTGAGTCCGAAAATGGATAGAAAATGATGTGATATGAAAGACCAGAAAAGAAAGATATGATCAAGAAGAATCAAAAAATGAGCATAGTTGACCAACTAGTCCGTAGATGATAAAAAGAAGAGCTCTCTCCATATGCAAGATGCAAAAACTAAACAATGATGAACCTAAGAATGCAAGCTACTATGAAAGTGGTTGAATTTCAAGGTCACAACACCTATAGACATCTAATTATCATCATCGAGCATTATTGGTAGCATCGTAAGATCATACAATGCACACTAGCGTAACTATGTGGATATGAATATGATCTTTATCAGATAGAAATGTGGAAATCCCACCTAGGCATCAAAGACATGGAGGTCAAGATGACTAATGCAGTGAGATTACCTATGTTTGATATGGCGAGATTATGCTTGTATCAAGACACATGGAATTTAGGATAACTAGAAGCATGCACTCGCAAAACAATCAAGGATAATATCTTGTCAATCCATAGTGTCAAGTAGGACTAGCATAAATGCTCATGACAGTTAGGATCAATGAAATATACCCACAAGTAGATAAAGAAATAAAACATGTTCTCATACCCTCAGTCTTCTAGCTGTGCATTATCAAAAACTTCTCAGGGAGAGACCACTCATCAAAGAAATCCTCATAGATAGCACACAAAGAAAAAATAAAGTCAACATATCTCAATTGAGTTGATTGTTTAAGTGTGTGTTTGTTGGTCATAGAGTCAAAATCTAATCATCGCATCTACAAATGAGAAATATCACATCAAACTTAGACTATTGGGTAAGACATCTAATAAGTGTTAAGAAACACTCAACGCAAGGGTAGTGTTGAAAAACATTGTTTGGGTTGGTGTTGAAAAACACCTGTTGTGAAATACCCCAAGAGACAAATGCACCTAAAAGACCAATGCTAATAGTTATGCCCCCTAGACAAAGATAAAGACCAATTCTAGACTATGCCAAATAAGGTCAAGACATGATGGAGAAAGGTTCAGTGTCGAGGATGTATTCTTAACAAATAGGAGTGCAAAGGCCTCAAGTAGAACCCGTTTCCAAGTTTTCACCACTTGGATTTATTGCAATTTTTTTTTCTTTTTTTTTTATATTTTTGCTACCAAGACGCCTCTTTCCAGGTTTTCACCAAGGCACATTTTCTTATTTTTTGAATTTTTGCATTTGTTTGATTTTTTTTTTGTATTTTTTCAAGACTTTTTATGCTTTTTAGGATTTTTTTTAGCATCATATATCAATTTTTTTGGTATTTTTTCAGGACCAATAAGATATATACAAAGGATGCCACCAGACAGAATAGGCATTAAACTCATGAGCAAGATCACATCGTGTAGTCCCAATATCTAGCAATGTGGAGGACAAGATGGAAGACATGAGAATGAAGGAGAGTGAAGGGAAGACATCCTCAAAGGAAAACTCCTCAAGAGTACCCAAGTTAGGGAAAAATTATCATGTAAAGTACATTTGGACAAGCAATGAGAGGCTAGCATAGGATAATTCACAAAAGCGCACTGCAAAAGAAGGAAGGATGGAGTCCAAAGGAGTAGACATGTCAAGAGGCTTCATAACATCGTGTTTACTCTTTTTTTATATTAGATCAAGACCAAATGGGAAAAGGATAGTGAAAGGATAGAATGAATGAAGGAAAATGAATATGAAGGCTAAACATCAAAGGAATGAAAGCAAGATCATTGTAAGATAGCTCACAAGATAGCCAAATATTCAAGTATAGGTCAAGTTGTCAAGATCAAAGAGAGAAGATGGAATGGATGAAATATGTAGAAGAACTACGTATGTTGCCTGATTGCTAGGTTTTCATCATGGTACTTATCCAAGGTCCCACAAGGGAGTGGTTTTCACCATAGGATGAATTTATTTCTCTTTACTTCTACTACCAAGGTGCCTATTTCCAAGTTTTCACCATGGCACATTTTCAATTTTTTCATTTTTTTTTTTTGAATTTTTCTATTTTTAAAATTTTTTTAGAAGAAAGCAAGCTTTTTATATAATGCTCCTTGAAAGGATAAACCATGATATGCCAAGGATTCAAAAATGATATGCTCAAAGATGTTGATAAGGAAAGGAAAATGGAGGATAAGGTTTTATGTAAAGCGAGTGAGGTTGGAAGATAGGAGGAATAGGCAAATGAGGAAAAATGATAGAAGGTAGAAGGATAATGAATGGAAGGATTGTGAAAAGGTAGATGGAAAGAAAGGTAAGATTAACATAAATACACACCTTGAAGGGTGGCATGAAAAATGGAGGAAACGTAAACCATATTCTAGTCCAAATGCGAACCATATTCTAGTTCATTATTGCTATCTGACTCCTCGAAGAGAGGATTGGTGTGCTTGTTATAATTCTCAAATGTGAATGGAGGAATACGAGAAGGAATATGGCAAATGTGTAGTAGAGGTTGTGGTTCAGGCACATGGAATGGAAGAATGCTTTTGGAAAGAGATTAAATGGAAGCCTTTGGAAGCTTGAATGTCAACTTCACTTTTTGCTCAACATGAGACTTTTTCAAGAGAGACTTTGGAATCCATATAGCTTTAAGATTTTTATTTTCTTTTGATGTGTTAGAGAGAATATCTTCAATGATGGATTTTGGAACCCATACTTGTCTTGTAGTTTTCTTCTTAGATATCTCTTTTGACTTTATGTATCCATGTCGATTAGAGAAGACATGATGATCTTCTTTTTTTGATGGATTCTTGTATTTCTTATTTTTTTTGTATTGAACATTCAAGTTACTTCCAAAGGACTTGAGACTTGTGGAAGAAGAAGGAAAATACAACTGGTGTAGATGGGTAGATGGATGAAAATGATTCAAGGGTATGCATCTATGTTGATCTTGAGGGAAGATAGGAGATGGAGGGATGTAAGGACCCAAGATGGATGAAAAATTAGGAGAGTTAGGAGGGGAAAGTGAAGGGACATAAGGACCCAAGATGGAAGGAAGATGTGAAGCCCTTAGTATTGGTGGAGGAGGTCCAAGGATGGATGTGGAAGACACAAAAGGATAATCAATAAGTTCATCAGCATCTATATGACAACCAAGGATATCAGCATCTTTAGATTGAGCATTAGAGTTTTCAACAGGATCATGCACATCTTGAATAGGAGCACCTTCTTTGATAAGATCATTCATAGCTTGCAAAGATTTAGGAAGAGAAGAAAGTGGAAGTGAACATGGAGTGGTAGAACAAGAAGATGGAAGACTTTGATCTTGACAAGGATCATTGGGTATCATAAGCATATCAACTTTGTTTCAATTTTCAATAGGCTTTACATCAGAAGTAACAACACCATTTTTAATAACCTTAATGGAAGTATCATCTTTGGAAAGAACAAGTGTGGTAAGGTTATTTTGATTATCAATAAGCTCAATGGTGTAAGTAGTAGCTTGATCTTGCTTAGGAGATGGTGGAATGAATGTGGAAGAGTGTAGAGGATCAAAAGAACCATGAAATGGAGGAGATACATCATGAAGAGAATTGGATGATATGGAGGGTTCCTGATCTTGATCTTTATTTATATTCTTTTCTTTATCATTTTTAGAGTTTTCTTGACATGGAGCCACTTCTACGGACAAGGAAGCATGTTGGAATTGTATGGAAGACTTTGGAGGAGATGCTGAAAGACTAGCTGAAATAGGCATTATAGAATTTAAAGGCTTAGGCTGTTTAGGTTTAGCATTATTGAAAGTATTTTCAGCCAAGTGAAGGTTAGCTTGAGTATCTTTAAGAGGTGGCTCTTAAGAATAACTATAGGGAACCGTATGGAAAGCCTTAGGATCTTTGTTGGATGAAAGATTTATGAAAGATTTGGAAGACTCAGAAGCTTTCGGAAGTGTGTGGGTATTGGAGGAAGTAGAGGATGGAAGGGAACCATCATAAGACAAAGGTTCAACATTAATATGATCTTTTTTGAGAGCGCAACCTTTATTTTCAGCATGAGAACTTTTAGAGGAGAGATTCTTTTAACGTTTGAAATCAGCGTGGTAGATTTTCTCTTCCTTAGTAGGAATATTGTATTGTTCACAAAAATCATCAAAGAATTCTTCAAATTTAGAGTCATATGGATCACCATCACAATCTACCCAATACGACTCCCCCTTAGAAATCACAAGTGTACCATGAGGATGATGCTTAGGAATAGAAGTTTCATGAGCATCACTATATTTTCCATCATCATAGTCATCATAGTCATCATAGGTGGGTGTGTCACTCTTTGTGGAAGAGACATCATAAGGACTATCACGTTGCTCTTTATAGTATGTCTTCTGAAGAGAAGTAAGACTCTTGGGAAAAGTAGAAGAAGAATGAGATCATGAAGAAGAGGAAATTGAAGACTTAGTGGAAGAAGAAGACTTGGATAATGAAGAATGTGAATAATGTTTAGAAGAGTCATGGTAAGATTTGGAAGGTGAGGAAGAATGAGAAAACTTAGATGATGAAGAACATTTAGAAAAAGGAGGTTGTGATGTGATCATGTCTATGATCCTAGCAAAGGCATCTGATTTAATCATCTTTTCCTTTATTTTTGCCATAATTTTATCACCCATGAGATATTTGGAAGGACTATTGGAGGAATAAAGATATTCTTCAAATTGAGCAATGAGTCCAAGATCATCTAATCTCAAGAGAGGTTCCTTAACATGATAGTTGAAATTCATGGTTCTAGAAGAGGAGGAATCAATCATGGAAGAAATGAATAAATGAATAGAAGAAAGTAGACTAGATAATAAGAGGAAAGAAATCAAGAAGAAGAAGAAGAATTTCCCATGGGAATAGAAGACTTCAGAAGAACATGGGAAATGGAGAGGAAAGAAGAAGACTAAAAGTCATCTTTTGTAATTGATACCATAATGTTCATTGAGATGTTGATCAACATGACAGCACCTAGGATCTAACAATTGGAGGTCATTTCCCTTGACTAACATGGTATCTTGTTTTAACTGACATGAAAGAAATAAACTCTAGGTGATAAGGTAATCTCTCAAAGTGTCAATTCCAACCTAGGATAATTGAGATTCTCTATTGTCCAATGAGAAAATGAAAAGATAGAAAATAAAAGGTGTCACCAACACTATCAAAGAGGTGTTTCAAATCAAAGGGTGAATACCCTTGCACTTTTGAATCAAGAGGTTGGACTTAACCAAAATTCAAATTGAAATTGAGATATATGAAAAATGATTTGGACAATGGTAGGATCAGAATTCCCCAAGGGTGTAATAAACAATTCTAAAGATAAACTATTCACTAGGAATATCTGTCTAACTTGACAAATTATTTTCAAGGTAACCTTATAAATCAATTGAGATGATCCCTAGAAGGCTAAAATTAGAAATTTGTAGTCAAGACAAGTCTCTAATGACAAGGTAGGAAATCAAGCAATTTGTGAAAAGTTGGTTTTTCAACTCAGGAACTTAGTTTGTTTTAAAAGATCAAGTAAGTACATCAATAGATTTTCATCATTGCATAGGCACATAAGATAGCAATCAAGGAGTTCAAGCAAATAGTCTTCAAACAATGGGCAAGGGACAAAGCAACCTTGCACATGAACAGAGATAGTGACTTAGTATTCCTACTCCTTAAAGGTTCTACTTGTGTATGTTCTTGAAGATGTTTTAGCAGGCACTTAGAACACAACAACACCTTATCAAGCTGTCTACAAGGATATACATGGCTTTTCTAAGGAGTCCTCGATATATGCAAGGTACGTGAGACCCAAATCTGTAGATGAGAAGAATCCAAAATACACAGTCGGGGGGAGATGGTAACCCAAATCTCCTCCTTCACTTCTCAAAGGTATAAAGTTCTTTGAGACTTAGCCAAGAGTGATATCAAACTCAATTCTTAAGAGAGGTTTATTTTGATTCACCTCCCACTATTTATACTCCACCAAAACAAAAGAGTTAAGGTCATCCCTTGAGGTGGTGTGTCCCCAAGCAGGCTTTCTAGAAATAAAAAGTAAGTAATTCACTATCAAAAGCATTTAAAGTACTAAAGGTGGAACACTTAACTCTTCAAGTAAAAGTGAAGTGAGTCCAAAAGTGGAACATTTAACTCTTCAAGTGAATGTGAAGTGAGTCCAAAAGTGGAACATTTAAACCTTCAAGTGAATGTGAAGTGAGTCCACAAGATGGAACATTTAACTCCTCACACAAACTCAAAGTGAGTCCAAAAGTGGAACATTTAACTCCTCACACAAACTCAAAGTGAGTCCAAAAGTGGAACATTTAACTCTTCACACAAACTCAAAGTGAGTCCATACCTTAGACAACTAATGAGATCAAGAAAGCATAAAAATGGGGAAACTTTATGGAACACTTAATGCTCTTTTCAAGTAGACCCCTCCCCTATGTATGAATGTTGACCTTGTATCCAAAGGGCGGTAATGAGGGGCGATTAGAAATAAGTGAGTCCAACACCCAATTTAGCCAACAAGATCAATCAAAAGTACTCTAAAGTTTCTTATCAATACTACTCATAAATGAAAAAGGGTTGAATCAATAGAATATTTAACTTTTCAAGAAAACATAGAGTGAGTCCGCAAAGTGGTGCATTTAACTCCCCATGTAAATAAAGAATGAATCCATGCCCTCAATCACTCAATGGGATATTTGATATTGGAACCAAGAATTACTTAAGGTTTAAACATAAGAATTCACTTACACAAACTTGTAAAAAGAAATCTATGTTCTTTCATTTACCATTAAGAGCATCGATTGAAATGTGTTCTTATGAAAGCATGTAAACACTCAAGCCAAACACATGAGAGGTTCAATTTTAATCCCAAGATCCAAATCTTGTAGAGATGTAACAAAATATCTCAAGTTCAATGCAATGTGCTTAGTAGATTTCACCTTTTTTCATTTCTTTTAAGCATTTTCCATGAAAGCAAGCCATGCACCTTCAAATGAACAAGACAAGCAAACAAGCAAACAAGATATGCAATGTATATTCAACTTATGCAAAACTTAAGGTGGTTAGATCTAAAAATCAATTGTTAGGAGCAATAATAATCAAAAAATAATCCAAATGACAACTCACATCACGCATTGAACCATGTGAAAAATAAATGCATACTAATCATCAAATACCCTTTTTTTAATTTTGATTTTTGACCTTGTCAACAAGATTGGACCTATATCATATGAATTAGGACCCTAAACCAAAAATGCAGAAATGAGATCTCTATCAAAAAATAGAGAGCTTTCCAAAAATGTCAAAATTTTAACAAGATCTTTTCATTTGTGCCCTACAGAGCCATTTTCCCAAAATAGACCATTTTTTATAAATTGACCAAATGAGATATGATATGACCTGTAAATTAAAAAAAAAATGAATGGAACCCCTGTAGAATTTGAAGACCTTTCTAGAAATGTAAAAATTTCCAAAAAATATGTTGATTTGTGTCAAAAATTGATTTTTTATGAAAAAAAAAAAAAAAAATCATAAAAAATACAACTTACCTCCAAAAATTCTAAATTTTTTTTTGGAGCTTCCCCGATATGTCTCCATCCTAAAAAAAAAAATTTAGACCAAAAAACCAAGCTGTTTGGGAGATATGATCAAATCTTTCAAATCTAAGGTTTTTCATCTCCAAACAAATCTGCACAAGGGTTAGCTCCAAGAATAATCAAAACCAACATGCAAGAAGTGGGTTGCCACATAGTGGGTGCCAAAAATGTATGGTGAAAATGTGACCACACTTTTATGAATCCTTACATGCAAGAAAACTCAACAATGAGCCCTCACAAATCGATCCATAGCTCTCTATGCATGAAGTTGCAAGATTTGTAAAATTGCTCTCAGCTAGAGCTATAAACTCATTACCTTGCTAGTCAACTACACAATGAGAGATTTCAAATCAAAGACAAGGGAAACAATGCCAATATCCCCAATGAAATCAATATGGATGCGATGTAATGCAAAATTAATCTAAGATGAGCATGCAAGTATGCAAATTAGGCTATGAGAATGGAAATGAAAGAGTTACAAACCCTCTAATTAAACTATGTGAGATTAATCTAAAACATGAAAGGAAATGATAACATGATGATTCAACTATGATGCAAGCTAGGATGTGATGTAGATGCAAGATGAATGCTAATGATGCTCCAAATCTTCAAAATTTGATGCAAGAATGTCTCCAAAAACTTTAAGATGACTTAGAAAACCTGTAGCATAACAATAGCATAAAATTCAAGTGTATGCAAAATGAAGAAAAGAGCTCTTCTTTTATAGAGAATGAGAATCAATGGACGATCGAGATTAAGAGGCAAAAGACTTAATCAACGATGGAGAAAAATAGAAGCTTGATCCTTGTGCACAAATATCCTCCAATGAGAAAATAAGAGTTGACTTTTGTGTCCATATGAGACAAAAAGTGTTTTTTTTTTTTTTATAAAATAAGAATAATGCTTTATTTGTGCAACATAGGATAAGGGGAAAAGTGGGGATTTTTTATTTAAATAAAAGGGGAGGAAATATTCCTTTTAATTAAATAAAGGCTTATGATAAATTGATTTTATTATTTAATTAAAAGATATTTTTAATTAATTAAAAATGAGCATGTTCTCTTAATTAAATAAGATTTTTTTTTTTCTTTTAAATTAAATAAGGCTTAAACCTTAGGAAATATTGAATTGATTATGATTTGATCAAAGAAATTGATATAATTGATATTGTTGATATTTGAAAATATTGATTCGGGGATTTGACAAATTGTTGAATGGGGGCTCAAAGTTTAGGTGACCATTTTAGGGTGCATACACTATCAATATATCAAAGAATCCAGTAATCCACACAAAGACTAAGTATATTGCTATCAAGTATCATTACTTGAGAGAAATGGTACAAGATAAAGAAGTGAGAATGGAATATGTGAATACAAATGAACAACTAGTAGACATATTCACAAAATATTTACCTAAGGATGCTCATGAATATCTTAGAGGTAAACTAGGGGTGATTCCCCTAACTAAGGCTACCTAGTCAACTATGAGCACTGCATCAAATGTGCTACACAGAATATTTGACAAATTGACACAGAAAATGTCACACTTTAGGAGCTACATAGAGTTGTGAGAAGTAAAGCAGAAATGATGATCAGTCATAAGTAAGATGACAAAGGGATAAATACAACATACTGAAATGACATGAAGACATCTACATGAAGAAGATGTAAGTGATAGATACTGCTCTAACATTTTTGTCAAAGAGGGAGTGATTCAGATGAAAACACATAGATGATTCATTGAACCTGATGGAAAGATTCAGAGACACTTGGTTAACTGGAGAGATTCAGTTGGAGTAATTGTATATGCGGTCAGGCAAGGAAAAGTTGTAGTGAATTGGAATGAAGCTAAGGATATTATAAAATATTCTAATTCATAGACAAAGTTTTTGGATTTTTTGGTAATCATATGTTATTCATGCAGTGCTACCATCAATGCCAAAGAGGGAGATTGTTGGAAACTATAATTGAAACAATTATTGTATTGTTATTTATGTCAAACCTTAACTAGTAAGACAATTGCTATCTAGGAGAGTACCATATCTATTGATTGATGAAGAGGATTAGGGAAAGGGGATAACAAGAGAACCTAAGAAAAGGTTGAGTTATTTAATACTTCAATGGGAACTTGATTAGTTGGCACATTGATAAGATAATGTATTATTTATCTAAGTAAGAAGAAAGATTGAAGAAGTAGGCTTAACTAAGAAAAAGTGTAGAAATCTAGTTTAAGCCAAGTGATGTTAGTGTCAACCGAGTGCCAATATATGCCGAGTAAATTTAGTGTTGACTGAATATCAATTTATGTCAAGCGATAGGAAATTATTGAGAAAAGACATGATGAACTACAATTGATTGAATAACTAAATGACTTGAAGATCAGTGATTAGAGATCACTGAGTTACTGAAATGATATGTAAGATAAATTAAATCAGTCATTATGTTGTCATTGATGTCAACTAGTTTTGATAGTATTTATGATGTTAGTTACAAACATCTAAACATCTATAGAAGGGAAGAAAATATGAAGAAATAAGAATATCTACAAGGAGAAAGATGGATATGATAGATGAGGATAAGGAATACTAGGTAACTTATTGATGAGTCTATGATCTCATGATGTTGAGTTGATTATGTTGCATTAATCTATTATGAAGATAGAAGCAAAATTGTACAAGGCAATGTGGTTGGTAAATGAAGACTTTTGTATGCACTAAGCTAGTTTAGTGTATACTGAGAGACAATATTAATTGAGCTTGTGTTCATCGATGTATTTTTTTGTTAATCGAGTATAGATGAAAGTATTAAATGCTTAGTTTAGCTGATAGAAATTGATGAGCTAAAAATTGTTATGATTTCAAGGTTAAGGATAAAGTTTTTTATAAGATCCATGACTATAAAAATTCAAAGAAGATCTAAAGGATGTAATTGAAATGTGTTTCTAACATAACTATTGAGGAAGGTTTAAGAGGAAAAATAAATGAAGAAGATTAAGTGGCAAAATCTGATGGTTGATATGAAAATAGTTTATCTATCTATTTAAGAGACATAAGTTTCATTGTTGAAACTATGGTGGAAGAAAGAAGACTATAGAGATTTCACATGAATACAGTTTGATGCATGCTTGATTAGACTGGTTGAAGGAGAACTAAACTACAGGACATTACCAAGTGTCAAAGAGCTATTACCGAGTGAAAGTAAGATGAGGAAGTGAATTGAAATATTGATCAGAGGATTTGTACGGGTTTAGAATAGATCTAAACATCTACAAATTAAGTTGTATTATAATCAAATCAACTACTGTTTCAGTTTAACCATTGATACAAAAAAATCTCCTAACCAAGTGGACTTAACTGTCTTATATTATGCTTCAAGGAATGTACATTGTTATCCTATCAACCCCATAGTGAATGCTGGTTGAACAATAACTGTTAGTCTTAAATCCTCTAACAAGGTCACACCTAACAATGTGTTTGTAACCTTTAATAGGGTTGCCTCTTCACCGAGCTCACTTCAAAAGATTGAAAATTATTTTGGGTTATTAGTCCCAAGTGGTTTTTCCCTTAGTAGGTTTTCCACGTTAAATCTTTTTGTTGTGTTTTCATGATGATTATTTTATTTTCATATTTTACATACTACATATTTGATTTGGTCGATAATCATTGAATTAATTTTAACTAGTAATTGGTAAAGGCATAGACAATTTAATAGTTTATGTTATCGAGCTACAAAATTTGTTGAAATTGTTTTGGGAGTTACATCTTGATATTTGGGACTATAGGATAACTGATCTAACTGATTCACCCCCCCTGTCAGTTATTCTAACAATTGGTATTAGGGAAAATTGGTTTCTTGGAAAAAAGTTTTAAGGACTTCAGCAAAAAGATTACAAGATGTATAAGAGGGAAGTGTCGAAGATGAACAAGGACAACTTTACAATATGGAAAAGTCAAATGAAACTTCATATATCTAGAATTGGAAATTCTTCTATTACCTTACTGGAGAATGGCTACATTGCACCACCGACTAGACCTTTAACTCTTTATTAGTTAAGAGACTGACATGAACACAACCTTACTATGATAGAGATTGTTGTTGCTCTATCCGATGGTGAATTTGAGGATCTCAAGAATTGCACTACTGCATAGGAAATGTGGGATAAACTTTCTCAAGTTCATGGTGGTGATGCAAATGTGAAGAGAGCCAGAGCTGAAAGCCTAAGAGGCATATTTGATGATGTCAAAATAAAAGAAGGAGAAAACACTACACAATATTCAAACTGAATCAAAGAGATAGTCAATGCTATTCAAGGATCTGGTGGTGTCATTGATGAAGATACTGTGGTAAGTAAAATTCTGAGAGCCTTGTTGCCTGCATATGCAATCAGAATATCTTCTATACATAAAATGAGGTCTACACCTAGTAGCACTCTTACTCTTGATAGTCTGATTGGTAAGCTAACAACATTTGAGCTAAACAATTTTGATAACAGTGTTGTACCATCTGTTGAGTCTACTTTTATATCTTCTCTAAAGATCGGTAAATCTAGCAGTAGACATGATCTAAGGAATAATAGTGATAGTAATATTGATGATGATCTTGATGAACTTGAAGCTCTTATGGTCTGGAGACTACCTAAAGGTAAAGCTAGATACAAAGGGAAGTTACCTTTAGCATGTTTTAATTGTAAAGAAGTTGACCATATTGCTGCTAGATATGCCAATAGGAAAGAGGAAGATAAAAATCAAGATCGACCTAGTGATGGAAGCTATGGAAGAAGAAACAATAGAGGTTACGGACACTACAACATAAATAACCAAGATCATAAAGATAAGGGCAAAAATACATGTTATTTAGTTGAAGATGAGGACATTGACACCGACATAGATAATGATACTAAGGTAGTATTTGTTGCAATGAAAGATGATTTAGAGGAAGAGAAAAGGTATGTAGAAACAAAAATCATTTATAAAGTTAGTATAAATGATACTTGGATCATTGATAGTGGTTGTACACATCACATGACTAGTAATAAAGATAAGTTTGATCATCTTGAGCACTATAATGGAGGATCAATAAAAATGGGTAATGATTCACCTTGCATGGTTAAAGGAAAAGGATCTCTATTGATAAATAATAAAATTAGATGTGATAATGCTTATTGGGTAAAAGGACTGAATAACAATTTTCTAAGTGTAGCAGAGCTTAACAACTTAGGTCACCAAGTGACATTTGAAAGCAAGAAGCTGAAGGGTATGTGCAGGATCATGGTATGTCAAACTAGGCCCTTAAGTGGCAATGAAAATTTAGAAAATTAGGTTTAGGCAAGTTGACGTAAAAATTTAAACAAGTTATAAATATTATATCAAAAATATGTAAGAAGAGAATCTATAGAAAATTGAATTTAGTTTCTAATATACTAGGCCTTTTTTGAAAAAAAAAAATTCTATATGTTGAATTTTTTAAATTTCAATGTAGTAGTACGAAAATTTCAGGAAAAAATAAGAAGTAGATGTATGTCTACCACCTTAAACACAATCACATGATAATTTTTTTTTACAAGATTCTAGATATAAGTAGTAGACTCATGTCTGGATGTGACACATATTTATTTGTAATTTTTTTCAATGTAAATAATTAATTATAATTTTTCTTCTACAACTTTTCTAGAGTACAAAACTCTCGTGTCTGACCACATTAACTTAGTCTAAACTTTATCAAATTGAATTTTTTTTACATTTTTTATGCAGTAAGAAAATCATAGAATGTGACACATGTTTTGGATTTCAAAAATGTTATACAGTTGAAATTTATCGCCATTTTTCAATAAGTCTATCAATTAGGACTAGAAAGATAACAAGTAGGTGTATGTCTGACCACATTAAACAAAATCAAATGATAATTTTTTTTTATAATATTCTAGATAAAAGTAGTAGACTCATGTCCAGATGTGATTTGTGTGTGTGTGTGTGTGTGTGTGTGTGTGTATTTTCCAAGTAAATAATTGATTATGATTTTTCTGCTACAAATTTTTCTAAATATAAAAACTCTCATGTTTGACCACCTTAACTTAGTCTAAACTTCATCAAATTGAAAGAATTGTTTATTATTATTGTATTAGGTGAAGCATGGAATGTGATGTATATTTCATATTTCAAAAATGTTATATTGTTTGAAAGTTATAGTTATTTTTCAAAGAGTCTATCAATCAAGAATTCTTTTTTCACATCATCACTTTTTGGCATACCATGATCTTGCACATACCCTAAAGATTTATAATGAAAATGGAAAGCTTGTCGGAACAGGAGGACAATCAAAAGGTAACTTATTCTATCTTGACAATGCTAAGACTTCTTGTTTACTGGTGAGAAATGAAGATGCATGGTTATGGCACAAAAGATTATGTCATTTAAATTTTGATAACATAATTAAGATCAGTAGAAAGAGAAAAGTTAGAGGATTGCCTAGCTTAACTAAGCTAGATCATGTTATGTGTCATCAATGTCAAAAAGGGAAGATGAAAAAATCTAGGTTCAAAAGTAAAGACTATTCAACAAAAAGAACTTGGTGTTAGTTCACACCGACCTATGTGGTCCCATGAGAACTCAAAGCTACTATGGAGATAGATACTTTATTCTATTTGTTGATGACTATACTAGATTGATGACTATTACATTTTTAAAAGAGAAATATGAGGCATTTAAGATATTTAAATGGTATAAAACTAAAGCAACAAAAGAAACCAAAAAGGAACTAAAATGTCTGAGATCTAATAGAGGTGGTGAGTTTATTTTTGATGAATTCACTAACTATTGTAATGAGCATGGCATCAAAAGACAAGTTTCTACACCTAGAACACTGCAGTAGAATGGGATTGCTGAAAGGAGAAATAGATCTATAGTTGATTGTGCAAGAATGCTAATAATAAAGAAAAATGTTGCATAGATGTATTGGAGACAAGCAGTTAGCACATCTGTATATGTCCTAAACCAAGTACAATTAAAGAAAGACAAACAAAATACCCTACGAGTTATGGTTTGGACACACACCGAGTGTAAGTTACTTCAGAATTTTTGGTAGTAAATGTTTTATTCTGAAAGATGATAGAAATAAGAAATTTGACTCTAAAGGTGATGAGGGAATATTTCTTGGATATTCTACTAGAAGAAAATCTTACAAGTGTCTGAATAAGGTTACAAATAAGATAATTGAAAGTGTTAATGTCAGAGTTGAGGAATTTGTTGATAAAAATTATGAAGAAAGAAATAAAGAGCCAGAAGACTATGGTATATTTAAACTTATGTTGAAAATTCAGAGTACCTACAGAAGCCATAGGCTAAGTCAAACGAGCATCAGAAAAATAACACTGGGGATCAAGAAGAAGCTACTGAGAAAAGAAATGAACTTGAACAGAATGAAGAAAAAAGGAGAGATCAAGTGCTAGCAAGATTTGTTAGAAGACATCATCTTGAGAATCAAATCATTGGACACAAGCAAGATGGGATGCTAACAAGAAGTAAGTTAAGACAAAATGCATGTTTAGTTTGTGAGTTTGAACTACAAAATGTTAAGGTCGCACTTGAGAATGATGAATGGGTCAATGCTATGAATGAAGAGATAGAACAATTTGAGAAAAGTAAGACATGGACTTTAGTACCTAGACCAAAAGATAAAAATATTATTGGTACTAAATGGATTTTCAAAAATAAGCTAAATGAGAATGGAGAAGTTACTAGGAACAAAGCTAGACTTGTTTGCAAGGGATATGCACAAGAAGAAGGTATTGATTATGGTGAAACTTTTGCACCTGTTGCTAGACTGGAAGGAGTCCACATGTTACTTTCATATGTTGCACACAAGAAATTCAAGGTCTATCAAATGGATGTTAAGTCAATTTTTTTGAATAGAATACTAGAAGAGGCAGTCTACATAAAACAACCAGAAGGGTTTGTTAATCCAAATCAGAAAGACATGGTATGTAGACTGCATAAAGCCTTATATGGATTAAAGCAAGCCCCGAAAGCATGGTATGAAAGGTTGCATACTTATCTTTTAAGTATTGGTTTTGTAAGAACTAGTGAAAACAATAATTTGTACATGAAAGGAGGATCCGATGATACTATTTTGATTATTGAAATATTTTCAGTTGATATAATTTTTGGAGGACAAGATCATATTTGTAAATCTTTTTCTGATGAGATAAGAAAAGAATTTGAAATGTCAATGTTTGGAGAGATTAAATTATCTCTACGTTTGCAGGTTATTCAGTAAAATGATGGAATTTTCATCACACAATCAAAGTACATTAAGGAAGTATTGAGAACATTTGGCATGGAAGATGTTAAACCAGTAGGAACACCAATGGTTATAGGCTGCAAATTGACAAAAGGTGATGAATCTATAGAGGTAAATCAAACACTGTACCAATCTATGATTGGTAAACTGATGTATGTAGTACACAATAGGCCTGATATTGCACATGTAGTGGGAATTGTGGCTAGATTCTCTATCAATCCAAAGGATTCACACATGGTTGCAGTGAAAAGAATCTTGAGATACCTGAAGAAAACAAAAGATTATGGTTTATGGTATCCCGAGGAAGGAAAATTTGAACTAAGAGTTTACACCAATGTAGATTGGGATGGAAATATAGATGACAGAAAGATAACAACCAAAGGAGCATTTTTCTTTGGTGAAAGACTTGTAACTTGGACAAGTAAGAAATAATCTCGTGTTTCTCAGTCCATTGCTGAAGCAGAATATGTTGTTGCTACTACAAACTATTCAAATATTGCTTATATCAAACAAGTGTTGGAAGGGATGAATGAGGTAATCACTGAGCTAGTGATTATATATTGTGAAAACACTAGTGCTATAAATATATCTAAGAATCCTATAATGCATTCAAAGAAAAAGAATATATCAATTAAGTATCACTACTTAAGAGAACAAATACAGGAGAAGCAAGTCAAATTGGAATATGTTACATCAAACGAGAAACTTGCTGATATTTTTACCAAGCCTTTACCAAAGGACACTTTTGAATACTTGAGGACTAGACTTGGGGTTCATCTCTTGTCTACCGGTTACTAATGTGATCTAGAGGTTGAATTAGCCTAATCCTATTAGAAGATCATTTATGTTGATGAAACATAGCTCACACTTTGGATCATGTCTAAACTTGTGAAAGATTTGAGGAGCTAGAGCATAAATTTGCATATCAGTATACAGAGATACATTGTCTGCACCGAACAACAAAGAGTTACATGGCTATTGTAAAGTTGTATGTTTTATGTTTTTCTTTGGCATTATTGTCAAAGGGAGAGATAAACAATATGAGAAACAATATGAAAGATAAATAGAGAGCTCAATGGAATATCTATATAAGGGAGAGATAATCAGAGAAAGTTAAGGAGAGATTTGTTGATGAGAATAAAAGAGATCTGAGAGCTGAAAATACCAAATCCGTAGAGGAGATTTTGCACATGTAATGTTGTTATGTAACATAGTGATTAAACATATTAAATATGAAGCTAGATAGAGATTATTAAGCTACAACATTTACTTACATAGTTGTGGAATACATGTTTTCTATGTTTATGGCATATTGAATATTTCTTGTGTTTCCATCAATGCCAAAGTGAGAGATTGATGAACTACAACTGATTGAATAACCGAATGACTTGAAGATCAGTGATTAGAGATCACCAAGTTACTAAAATGATATGTAAGATAATTAAATTAGTCATTATGTTGTCATTGATGTCAACTAGTTTTGATAGTACCTATCATGTTAGTTACAAACATCTAAACATCTGTAGAAGGGAAGAAAAGATGAAGAACTGAGAATATCTACATGGAGGAAGATGGATATGATAGATGAGGATAAGGAATGCTTTGGGTAACTTATTGATGAGTCTATGATCTCATGATGTTGACTTGATTATGTTTCATTAATCTATTATGAAGATAGAAGCAAAATGGTACAAGGCAATGTGGTCGGTAAATAAAAAATTATATATGCACCAAGCCAGTGTAGTGTATACTGAGAGACAGTATTAACTAAGCTTGTGTTCACCAATGTATTTCTTTGTTAACTGAGTATGGATGAAAGTATTAAATTCTTAGTTTAGCTGACAAAAATTGATGAGCTGAAAATTGTTATGATTTCGAGGTTAAGGATAAAGTTTGTTATAAGATCCACATCTGAAATTTTTTGAAGAAGATCTAAAGGATGTAATTGAAACATGTTTTTGACATAACTATCGAGGAAGGTTTAAGAGGCAAAATCAACGAAGAAGATTAAGTGACAAAATTTGATAATTGATATGAAAATGGTTTATCTGTCTATTTAAGAGACATGAGTTTCACTATTGAAACTATGCTGGAAGAAAGAAGACTGTAGAGATTTTGTGTGAATACAATTTCATGCATGCCTGATCAGATTGGTTGAAGGAGAACCGAACTGTAGAACATTACCAAGCGTCAGAGAGCTATTACTGAGTGAAAGTAAGTTAAGGAAGTGAATTAAAATATTGATTAGAGGATTTGTATGAGCTTAGAATAGATCTGAACATCTGTAAATTAAGTTTTATTTTAGTCAAATCAACTACTATTTCAGTTTAACCATTGATACAAAAAAATTTCCTAACCATGTGGACTTAAATATCTTATATTGTGCCCCTATGTCATTCAAGTAATGTACATTGTTATCCTATCAGCCCTATAGTGAATGATGGTTGAATCATAATTGTTAGTCTTAAATCCTCTAATAAGGTCACACCTAATAGTGTGTTTTTAACCTTTAACAAGGTTGGCTCTTCAAGGAGCTCACTTCAGAAGAGTGAAAATTATTTTGGGTTACCGGTCCTAGGTAGTTTTTCCCTTAATAGGGTTTGCACATTAAATCATTGTGCTATTCATTTTTGTGATGATTGTTTTATTGTCATATTTTACATACTTATATTTGATTTGGTCGGTAATCATTGAGTTAATGAGTTGGTAATCGGTAAAGGCATAGATAGTTTAATAGTTTATGCTACCAAGCTGCAGAATTTGTTGAAATTATTTTGGGAGTTACATCTTGATATCTAGGAATGTAGGATACTGATCTAACTAATTTCCCCCCTCTATTCTAACAAGATAGTGTTAGCCGAGGAAGACAATTTGTAGAGATGACTGAGACATGTAGTGATGACCAAGGAGAAGAACACAGTATTGACCGCGTGTCAATGATTTACATTTGGAGAAAGAATTTAGATTCCCAGCCGACATGGTTGAATTCTTGGGATATGTAAATTGTGTTGACTTTATTAATGAATTTTATGGACAATTTAATACATGGTAAATCATTTTATTATAAATTTAATGAAAATTTTTAAGATGTATCTAGAAGGAAGGATGAAGAACATAATGATGGAAGGATTTGATGAATCTGACCTAAACCTAAGATCTACGGAGGAGATTAAGTAGAAAAAGATGAATCTACCTAATCGAAGAGGTATAAAGGAAAACCTAATTCTAAGGTTACAGTAAGGAGCTAAAGTTTTTGATGTTATTCACTGATAAGTCTAAGTAGAAGTCTAAAGGTGAAATTGTGAAGGAGTTGAACAGAGTTGTGATTGCTTGAAGTGAATTATGAGAAGATCAGTGATGGAGATGGAAATGAAGCTCAGTCAGTAAATCAACATATATGTGTGAAGTGGATCTGTATTTGTAAAGTGAGTTGTATGTTTTTTAGATTAAAAATTTATGTTACTTTCTAACCATTGTATCAGTCTAAATCTAATCTTGAGGTTGACATAACAGTCATTGTATAAATCCTTTAATCAAGGTGGCATTCTAATGGAATGTACTTAAATCCATTAACCATGTCACTTTTGATAGAGTGTTTAAATACTTTAACAGGGTCACACCTAACAGTGTGTTCGTAAACCTTTAACAGGGTTGGCTTTTCACAAAGCTCACTTTAGAAGAGTGAAATATCAGTAGCATATTATAAAGTTATTTTTCCCAAGTTGGGTTTCCACTTTAAATCTGGGTTTTATACTTGTGTGAATATTTTTATATTCTAAAAGTTAATTACTTTTGGATAGTGGACTGCATGTTATATGTTTCTGATATATGTTATAAAGATTGAGTTGTAGTTGATTATATTTGAGACTGTTGAAGTCCTAGAAAGTTCAATTGATACATCTAGACCTGAAAACAACTGATTCACCCCCCCTCTATTGTTGTAAATAATTCTAACACTATTGTAATGGTGTTTTGATGAATAATACATGGTGATGGATGCTTTTGGACGCTAGGTTTTTTCCTCATGAGGGTTTCCCAAGATATATCTTCTATCATATTTTTGTGGGTACATTGTCTTTTCTTTTGCATGTGGATTCTTAGAGTTTAATTGTATCAGATCTATTATGGTTATGTGGAAATGTCATATTATTATATATAAGTTTCCTTATAAGTGGTATCAGAGCTATTGTTGTGGTGTTGTAACCCTACGTTGAATACATGGGAATGCATGAAATAATGTTAGAAATGGAAAGATATATAGGTTTTTTAGCTTTTTTATTGTAGATCTGAGGGTTTTGGGTTTGTTGTTATGATGGGTTGTTGACATATTTTGGGCATGAGAACTGAACTACAGAGATTACCAAGCATCAGAAAGCTATTACCGAGAGACAGTATGTCATTGATTATTATTGAAATAGAATTGATATATTGATCAGACGATTTGAATGAGCATAATATAGATCTTAACATCTGCAATAGAAATTGTATTGTAATCAAATCACCTATTGTTACAGTTTAACCATTATAATCAGACAAATCTCTTAACCGAGTGGACTTGAAAGTCTTGTAATGTCATTCATAGAATGTACATTTGTTATCCTGTCAACCCCATAGTGAATGTTGGTTGGATGACAATGGTTAGTGTTAAATACTCTAACAAGGTCACACCTTACAATGTGTTTTAAAACCCTTAACAGGGTTGGGTCTTCAGTGACCTCACTTTAGAAGAGTGAAATTTTTTTGGGTTGCCGGTCCCAGGTGGTTTTACCCTTAATAGGGTTTCTATGTTAAATATTTTGTGTTATGTGTTGATGAAGCATCACAGTATACATCGAGCAGTGTAGTGTATACCAAGAATAGTATAAATTGAGCTTGTGTTCACCGACGCATTTCTTTGTTAACTGAGTAGAAACAAAAGAGATAAATGATTAGTTTAGCCAATGGAACTTGATGAGCTATAAAGTGTATGATCACGAGGTGAATTGATAAATTTTTTTACGAAGATCAACGACTAAAAAAATTCAAAGAAGATCTAAGGGAAGGAAACAAAACATGTTACTAACACATCAGCTGAGGAAGGTTTAAGCGACAAAATGGATGAAAGAGAATAAGTGACAAAATCTGATGGATGAAAAGAAAATGATTTACATGTCTATTTAAGAGACTATAATTTTATTATGAAACTTATATCGGAAGAAGGAAATTGTAGTATTATCATGTGAACAAGCTTCATGCTTGCCTGATCAAACTCATTAAGGAGAAGCGAACTACAGAGATTACCAAGCATTAGAAAGCTATTACTGAGAGATAGTAAGTCATTGATTATTGTTGAAACATAATTGATATATTAATCAGAGGATTTGAATGAGTATAATATAGATCTAAACATTTGCAATAAAAGTTGTATTGTAATTAGGTCACCTACTATTATAGTTTAACCATTGTAATCAGACTAATCTCTTAACTAAGTGGACTTGAAAGTCTTGGAATGTCATTCATAGAATGTACATTTGTTATCTTGTCAACCCCATAGTGAATGCTAGTTGGATGATAATGGTTAGTGTTAAATCCTCTAAAAAGGTCACACCTTATAGTTTTTTTTGTAACCTTTAATAGGGTTGGGTCTTCACAAACCTCACTTCAGAAGAGTGAGCAATTTTTGGGTTGCCGGTCCAATGTGCTTTTTCCCTTAACAAGGTTTCCACATTAAATCTTTCTAGGCTTACAAGTGATTCAGCAGAATGATGGTATATTCATCAGACAATCAAAATATATCAAGGAAGTACTGAGAACATTTGGCATGGAAGATGCTAAACCTGTTGGAACACTAATGGATACTGGATGTAAACTGACTAAGGAAGATGAAACTACAAAGGTAAATCAAACACAATACTGATCTATGATTGGTAAATTAATGTATGTAGTTCACAGTAGACTAGACATAGCACATGTTGTGGAGATTGTTGCAAGATTTTATGTAAATCCTAGGGAGTCACACATGGTTGCTACAAAGAGAATCTTAAGATACTTGAAGAAAACAAAGAACTGTGGATTATGGTATCCTAAGGAAGGCAAGTTTGAACTTAGAGTCTACACCGATGCTGATTGGGCTGGAAATGTGGATGACAGAAAAAGTACCATTGGAGGAGCATTTTTCTTTGGTGAAAGACTTGTTACTTGTGCAAGTAAGAAGCAGGCTTGCATTTCTCAATCTACAGCCAAAGCAGAGTATGTTGCTACTGCTACAAACTATTCAAATATTGCATATATTAAGCAAGTGTTGGAATGTATGAGTGAGGTAATCACTGAGCCGGTGATTATATATTGTGACAACACTAGTGCAATAAACAATTCAAAGAATCTAGTGATGCAGTATAAAACAAAGCATATATCCATTAAGTATCACTACTTAAGAGAATAAGTACAAGAGAAGCAATTCAGATTAGAATTTGTTACATCTAAAGAACAACTTGCAGACATATTTACAAAGTCTCTACCAAAGGATACATTTGAATACTTGAGGACTAGACTTGGGATCTATCCCCTATCTACTAGTCATTAATGTGATCTGGATGTTGCATCAGCCTAATCTTATCAGAAGATCATTCATGTTGATGCAGCATAGTTCACACTTTGGATCATGTCTAAAGTTGTGAAATTTTGAAGAACAGGAACAAATTGGCATAGCAGTATATAGAGATACAAAAAATGCACCAGAAAATAGAGAGTTACATGGCTACTATAGAGCTATATGATTATGTATTTCTTTGGCATTGTTGTCAAAGGGAGAGATGGGTATGTGCAGGATCATGGTATGCCAAAAAGTGGTGATGTGAAAAAAACCTATTTTCACTTGTCCAAAAGTGCACAAATAGATTTGTTGACTTTTTAGTAGACCTGGGTGTCAGTACACATGACCAAGCCAAAAGCAAATCCTGAAGGCTAAATCAGATATCCGATAATATCAGATATCCAATTTTTGCCAGTACATATATTAACTATACCCCAGCCTCATTCAACATTTTTTCATAAAAAAAATGTTGAAGTAGCTAGGGTTTTCAGATATCCATTCATAAATCCCCTATCTGATTTCACCCAATTTGCAAGGTAAGTGAAATCTTGTAATTTTGATTGTTTTAATTATTTTTTGTTTTTTTAAAATAGAAATATATTTTTTTATATAAAAATTAGGGTATCAATGAGTTTTTGTAATTTTTTAAAAAATTCATTGTAATTATCTATTTTTTTCATTGGTATCAGACATGGAATCAAGAAACCCTACTAATGATCCCGCAAATAATCCAGAACAACCTCCCAACAATCCCCCACCTCTAGAAGATGTACCTGTCACAAACCCTCACCGTTTAGAAGATCTAATAGAAGATAATCTAAATGAACTTAGAGGAGTTCAAACCACATATGCCAATATCCCTACATTGCTCCCCATGTTTACAACATTGAACTCAATTATTGAAAACATGGAGAAACTTACATAGCAACATAATGTTGCACTTCTTTGGTGTGATTCCATGCATGCCCATTTTGATGATGGGCTTGATTAAGATCAAGTCATGAACCTAAATATAACAAAACATGACATAGCTAATCTTTTTGTGGATCCTAAAACCTGTCTAAAACTAGACCCTAAAAAGACCAAGTTGTCAATTAAATGGTGCACAAATAGTGTAATACATGACAACTTTTGAGACCGTTGGTGGATGGTTTTTGATAGACCACCTCACAATAATTTGGATGTCCCATTTTATTTTCTTAGAAAATTGTATGCTGAATTTGTGCTTGATCACAAGGTGAATTATTGGAGTTTGAGACCGAACCAGGGTGTAGCTTTAGGTGCTCTCCAAGATAGGCCATGGGTACAATGGGTGAAATCCCACACATATGTCCCCCCTCCTGAGATTTCACCACCTCCCACAATGCAGCATCGAGACATTATTGTTGAAGCCAGCTCACAGACTATTCGAGCCATTCACACCTTGACTGATCTATTGGTTACACAAAAAAGGACATTGTTTCCTCCTCATCCTAATGCTTCTAGTGCTTCCACATCCTCTGCGAGCTCACATGTTTGTGTGGCCCACACTTGCATTATATGTAAGAATTTGTGCTTTGGTCTCTTGATTGATAGTGATGCATATGATTTTGGTGTCGATGGGGACAATTCTACACATCACACTACAAGCACTGAAGCAGCTCATGGAGATGTGCATCAGGAGCCTACAGTACCATGGACTCCCACTATTATGATAAGGGTAAACCGTTCACTTTTTACATTGTTTTAAATTTTATTGTTTATATTTTTAGTAGAATTTCCTTATAATAATTTCCCACTTATGTCTTTTTATGTGTTACATTTATGTTCAGTTGATGACAAAGGAGGAGATGGCATAGGTGGAGGGGTCCACGCTTTCGGCCATATCATTTGGTCTTGACTCTTTCACGGTACATATGTTTTAATGTACTCATTCATTTCCTTTTAAATTATGATAATAGTATATGTACATTATTTTCTAATTTTGATGATCATCTTTTACATATTGATGTAGGTGTCACCAGTTGCCACTAGGGGGCAATGTGAGGGGGTGCAGGTCTCAGCTGTTGATAAAGGAAAGGTAATTAAGTAATTTAGTTTGTTTATGCATACATGTATACTTGTCAATTGTGCATACTCATATTTAATTGACATGGTTTATTTGATAGAGAGTGGCATATAATGATGTCGTGAGACCCTATCATCATGATAGAGTCACAGGCATATCCATTCGAAGTGATAGCACCATGGTACATACATTTCTAAAGTTATTTGTGTGTATTTTTCTATCAAATATATATAATATGGTCAAGTTATGATAATATGAAGTATCTATTTGAATTTTGTAGGTCACTCCAAGTTTGAGGGAGCTAGAATGACAAGGGTTTGTATCATTGATGACTCAGCCAACGATCCCTGAAGAAAGTCCAACATAGATAAGTTTTAATGTTAATTTAGTTATTTTGTAAACATATATTTGCTACCAAGTTTTTAAAATTAAATAGTATAACTCATAAATCAATCTCATGTTCATAAACATATATAGGTGGGAGTGGACATTGGTGGCACTATTCCTACACTTCCAAGGACATATATTAGGTCTCTTGTGTGCGGGAGGAGACAAAGAGGCGAGGTATATGAGAGTTCAATTTTAGTTTAAATTTTATTTATTATTGTTGACTATGATTCCAAATTTTAATCTAACTTAGGGTTTCACTTTTGTGTTTGAATGTAGGATCCATTAGAGCCGAAGAGTACTTCAAAGAGGCTCCATTTTGATGATCCACCAGTAGAATAGGATGTCCTAGAAATATTTGTAGTTGAACTTCTTATCTTGAGATGGCATATGCCACATTGTATTTAGATATGTTGACATGTAAATATGTAAAGAATTATTGTTCATTTTGATATATATATGAAACTTGATATTCGATCCAATTTGTTAATTGTGTGTTCATTTATTCATTGTTAGTATGTAAATATGCTTTTGTATGTACTCATGTCTACAATTTATGCCTTAAGTATATTCATGTATATTCAAGTACATTATTCATAATCTAAATTCACATGTATGGGCTACGTGCATGACTTAAGTGAATTCATGTTGTATGCTTTATAATTTATGTGCTACATGTATGCTTCATGACTGAAGAAAATTTATGTGTACGCTTTATGTTCTACATGTGTTCACACATGTAATTCAGCATTTGAGGTATATAGGGATATCTATTCAAGTGGTTTCAAGGTTTGTAGACTTACCATTTACTCCCAATGGCTAAAAGACTTCAAACTATCCTAATTACATAATAAAACACCCTTTTGGCAATAATAAAATACCCTTTTGGCCATATCAAAACATATTGGTCTTTTGGACAAAATATCAGTACTCTGCCTGTACCCCTATAAAAACACTAGGAATGCTAAGAAATGTTGTCTTGTGGAATCTCACAGATCACTGATACCTCTCACAAGGTTCGAGTTATGAGTCTTGAAAGTTCACTACCCAATCATGCTTAGTGCACCTTGGGGACACTTTGGTCTGGTGTCGTCCAGAACATTTTGTTGACTCAGTGGTCAAAAAGGGGTTGTTCTTAGTGTTTACCTACCCAATCAAAGCTAATGGCGTAGTCCATTCGGTGCTGAGATGAAAGGATTGAAAGTAATCCATTTTTGCAACTTTCAACTGACCCTCACTGTAAGTTTTGGCATCGAGTGAGAATGGCATGCCAAATTCAAAAACATTTGAATCTCCAAGAATGGAGAGAGGTTATTCTAGGCTTTAGAAATGTCATCCTGTAGCATCTCATGGATCTTTGATACCTCTCATAGGGTTCGAGTTACGAGCCTTGAAAGTTTGCTGCCAAATCGTGCTTAGTGCACCTTGGGGACACTTTGGTCCGACATGGTCCGGAACGTTCTGTTGACTCAGTGGTTGAGATGGGGTTGTTCTTAGCATTTAACCACCTAACTGAAGCTAATGGAATAGTCCATTTGGTGCTAGGATGAATGGATTGGAAGTAATCCATTGGTGCAACTTTGAACTAACCCTCACTACAAGTTTTGGAATTAAGCGAGACTAGCATGCCAAATTCAAACAAATTTGAATCTCCCAGAATGAAGAGAGGTTATTATAGGCCTCAAAAATTCCTTCTTGTAGCATCTCACAGATCTCTGATACCTCTCATGGGATTTGAGTTACAAGCCTTGAAAGTTTGCTGCCTAATTGTGCTTAGTGCACCTTGGGGACACTTTGGTCTGGTGTGGTCTGGAACATTCTACTAACATTATGGTCAAAATGAGGTTGTTCCTATTGTTTACCTACCCAACTAGAGCTAATGGCATAGTCCATTTGGTTTCGGGATGAATGGATTGGAAGCAATCTATTGGTGCAACTTTCAACTGACCCTCACTGCAAGCTTTGGCATCGAGCGAGACTAGTGTGCCAAATTTAAACAAATTTGAATCTCCCAAAATAGAGAGAGGTTATTATAGGCTTTAGAAACATCATCCTGGAGCATCTTACAGATCACTGATACCTCTCACGGGGTCCAAGTTATGAGCCTCAAAAGTTCACTGCCCAATCGTGCTTAGTGCACCTTGGGGATACTTTGGTCTGGCATGGTCCGGAATGTTTTCTGACTCAGTGGTCAAAATAAGGTTGTTCATAGTGTTTACTTGCCCAACCAGAGCTAATGGTGTAGTCCATTCAGTGCCAAGATGAACAAATTGGAAGTAATCCATTGGTACAATTTTCAACTAACCCTCACTGCAAGTTTTGGCATCGAGCGAGACTGGCGTGCTAAATTCAAATAAATTTCAATGTCCAAAAATGGAGAGAGGTTATTCTAGGCCTTGGAAATTCCATCTTGTAGTATCTCATGGATCTTTGATACCTATCATGGGGTTTGAGTTATGAGCCTCAAAAGTTTTCTTCCCAATCATGCTTAGTGCACCTTGGGGACACTTTGGTCCAGTGTGGTTCATAACATTCTGCTAACTCAGTGGTCAAAATAGGGTTATTCTTAGCATTTACCCACCCAACCAGAGCTAATGGCATAGTCCATTTGGTGTCAGGATGAATGAATTGGATGAAATCCATTGGTGCAACTTTCAACTGATCCTCATTGTAAGTTTTGACATTGATTGAGACTGGCGTGCTGAATTCAAAAAAATTTGAATCTCCTAGAATGGAGAGAGGTTATTATATGCCTCAAAAACATCATCCTGTAGCATCTCATAGGGTCTGAGTTATGAGCCTCAAAAGTTCACTTCCCAATTAGACAATTTGGTTTGGCATGGTCTGAAATGTTCTGCTAACTCAGTGGTTGAAATGAGGTTGTTATTTGTGTTTACCTACCTAACTAGAGCTAATGGCATAGTCCATTTAGTGCTAGGACAAATGGATTGGAAGAAATCCATTGGTGCAGCTTTCAACTGACCCTCACTGCAAGTTTTGGCATCGAGCGAGACTGGCATGCCAAATTCAAAAAAATTTGAATCTCCCAAAATGAAGAGAGGTTATTCTAGACCTTAGAAACATCTTCCTATAGCATCTCATAGATCTTTGATACCTCTTATGGGGTCCAAATTACGAGCCTCAAAATTTTGTTGCCCAATCGTGCTTAGTGCACCTTGGGGACACTTTGGTCCAACATGGTCCAAATTGTTCTGCTAACTCAGTAGTCAAAATGAGGTTGTTCTTATCATTTAACCATCTAACCAGAGCTAATGGTGTAGTCCATTTGATCCCGAGATGAATGGATTGGAAGAAATCCATTGGTGCAACTTTCAACTGACCCTCACTACAAGTTTTGGCATCGACGGAGACTGGCGTGCCAAATTAAAACAAATTTGAATCTCCCAGAATGGAGATTGGTTATTCTATGCCTCAAAAATTCTATCCTATAGCACCTCACAGATCTCTGATACCTTTCATGAGGTTTGAGTTACGAGCCTCGAAAGTTCGCTGCCCAATCATGCTTAGTGCACCTTGGGGACACTTTGGTCTAACATGGTCTGGAACATTCTACTGATTCAATGGTCAAAATAGGATTGGTTTTATCATTTAACCGCCCAACCAAAGCTAATGGAGTAGTCCATTTAGTGTCAAGACAAATGGATTGGAAGCAATCCATTGGTGCAACTTTTTACTGACCCTAATTGCAAGTTTTGGCATCGAGCGAGACTAGCATGCTAAATTCAAACAAATTTGAATCTCCCAGAATGGAGAGAGATTATTCTAGGCCTCAGAAAAAAAATCTTGTAGCATCTCATAGATCTTTGATACCTCTCATAGGGTCCAAGTTATGAGCCTCAAAAGTTCACTACCCAATTGTGCTTAGTGCACCTTGTGGAAACTTTGGTCTAGCGTGGTCTGGAATGTTATAATGACTCAGTGGTCAAAATGAGGTTGTTACTAGTGTTTACCTACCCAACCAAAGCTAATGGCATAGTCCATTCAGTGCCAAGATGAACAGATTGGAAGCAATCTATTGGTGCAACTTTCAACTAACCCTCACTACAAGTTTTGGCATCGAGTGAGACTGGCGTGCCAAATTTAACTAAATTTGAATCTTCCAAAATAGAGAGAGGTTATTATAGACCTCAAAAATTTCATCCTATAGCATCTCATATATCTTCAATACCTCTCATGGGGTTTGAGTTATGAGCCTCAAAAGTTTTCTACCGAATCGTGCTTAGTGCACCTTGGGGACACTTTCATCTGGCGTGGTCCGGAACATTCTGCTGACTCAGTGGTCAAAATGGGGTTGTTCCTAGAGTTTACCCACCCAACCAAAGCTAATGGCATAGTCCATTTAGTGCTGGGATGAACGAATTGGAAATAATCCATTGGTGCAACTTTCAACTGATCCTCACTGCAAGTTTTGGCATCGAGCGAGACTGACGTGCCAAATGCAAAAAAAATTGAATCTCCTAGAATGGAGAGAGGTTATTCTAGGCCTCAAAAATTTCATCTTGTAGCATCTCACAAATCTCTAATACCTCTCACAGGGTCTGAGTTACAAGCATCTAAAGTTCACTGCCCAATCGTGCTTAGTGCACCTTGGGACACTTTGGTCCAGCATGGTCCAGAACATTCTACTGACTCAGTGGTCAAAATAGGGTTGTTCCTAGCATTTACCCACCCAACTAGAGCTAATGGCACAATCCATTCAATGCCAAGATGCAGTCTTTGAATGCTATCCCTTCACCCAGGGAATCATCATTTTACTTTGGACACATTTGACCAATTTTGACTCAATGACTCCAACTATTACATCATTTGACGATACAAATGTAATGGAATTAACACAATAGAAATGTAAGGATACAAAATTAAGATGATACAAATTATATAAAGATATAACATTCATGGTAAGGAAACACATTTTTTGCACTTTACATGGCATTAAGACAATACAAATGTGAACTTTTAATATTTGCAAATCAACCCTATGGGCTCTTTTATATTTCCAATTTTGCATCTAATTTTTCATCAAATTTTTTATATACAAAATTTGGCATCTAAATATGCACATTACATTCATTTGTCATTTTTATATACAAAATTTGCCATCTAAATATGCACATTACATTCAATTGTTATTTTTATATACAAAATTTGGCATCTAAAAATGCACATTACATTCAATTGTTGTTTTTATATACAAAATTTGGCATCTAACTATGCACATTACATTCTATTATTGTTTTTATATACAAAATTTGGCATCTAACTATGCACATTACATTCATTTGTTGTTTTTATATACAAAATTTGGCATCTATATATGCAAATTACACAACTATATATAAAAAATAAGTGTCCTTTTCACTCCAATCCCTGTATTTAGAAGGCAAAAGAAAAGTTAATAGAGAATATAAGAAGTTCCCTTTTGGTATCTAAATATGCAAATTACAGAACTATATTTTAACTTGAGTTGAACTTACCTACTGAAGTGTAGTTGAAGGGCCATCTCTATGCTTCAAAGCATTCAGTATTGCTTCATGATCAACAGTACCAATAGTCCAAAGTTCCTTTGTCCTTGGTTTTCCTTGATGTTTCAATAGCTTAACATTGGCTGCTATAAAAAGGTGCGAATACATGAGAATGGTTTTGTGCTTCTCATAGTCTTCAAACATAGGAATGCCATTATTTCTAATCTTATATGTGTGCAAACATGTTCCTGCAACAACATGTGATCTTGTTGGATATGTGAACATATCATCATCCATCATCGGTTGTGCAAGTTTTTTCTTTCCTCGTACATAATGTGCTAACTAGTAATCTGATCTCTCATCATTCCCTTCTGGTGCAACCATTGCAAAAACATGTCCTAGCTATAGAAGATCTGAAAGATGGTTGTAGTCAAGTGAACAATCCATGTCATCATTTATTACAGAGACTATGAGAGATAAAGAGTAAGATAATGTGGAACCCATGTATCAACCCACTCACTTGACTCACACTGATCCCAATCACACTGAAGACAACTCAGACAATAACAAGCCAACTCTCATGTCTAAATGGTCCATATACTAGCATCTGAGCTTTGAAATGAATGCATTTTTGAAGAATCTTTCACAGTTTGACAATCCAACCTATCTCCTATTGTGCCCAACTCAACCAACCAAAAGAATCTGGGCACTACTAAATCAAGAGTCCCCCCTTGTGACAATGTTGAAGTACACCAATCAACAATATAATGAGCATCAATGAGTTCTACACCTGAAATCCTTAGTTTCTCCTTAACTAAAGCTCTCTTTATGCATGCACCTGCTCCATCATGCTCCCCTTTTCCATGATTGGCCTAAAAAAAACTCCAAATATGAGGTACACCTCTCTCTACATCCATTCTACATAACCAATAAAACATACGACCATTTCTGAATTAACCTGTGAAATTATCTGACCAAATGAGATGTCTATCCATAGCAATATTATTTTCCCGTACCCACTCAAAATAATTCTCAAAGAAATGTTGGAAAAACTTGGATGAGTGTGATCTATCATCACTCATATAAAAATGGTACTCTTTGATTATCTTTCAGTCATCTTCAGTACTATCAGGGGAATGTCTATATGTTATGTGTACAAAAATAGAAACCTAAATAGAATTGTAATATTGAGCTTGCAACTCATTTTGGGGCTGCAATGTATAGTTCTCTACAAATTTAAAACCAATATAATAGTGCCAATTGGGAAAGTTTCCTTACACATCCTAAATTATTGATCCAACCACTGAGACCTATGACTATGCCTTGCATACTTGTAAAAAAGATTCTTCCTAAAATTTGAAATAAAATCAGCTACATTGCATTCTTTAGTAACCAACTCACATCTAGAGCCTTCACCTCCACTTTTTAATGTATAATTAAGAGTTTCATATACCTTTTTATGGACAATTGCATTTCCAAAATCATGTTCGCAGCCCTCATGAAAACATTCAACAAACTTGGCTAGCCCACCATAATCTAACCACTTGTCATTTAAGCAATCTTTTCTATAAAAGAAACATCCATCATATCTAGTACATAAAAAATGATGAAGCAAGTCTCTTGATGATTTTGGAAGAGCACTTGCAACACACTCCTCCAACATTTCACTACTATGTAAAGTAGAATGAATGGATCGTAACAATTCATGGTGCATTGAAAACTCCACATGATATTTTCAACAACAAGTATTTCAAATCTTAAGAGGCACACAAAAAAAAGGCTTCAGGGCTTCAAAAGATCTTTTTGATATTTGCAATGTTGGATGTGTTTCAAAAAAAAAATTGAACAACATTGTTTGACTCACCTCCAAATAATGTTTGGGATGCGGGTGCGGTCTTGAATTCCAATTCTCAACTTCAAGACATCCTTCACATTTGGTGACACTCTTGAGTTAGATTGCCAAAATAGTTGAATTTTATCCTTCATAGCATTGGTAAGCTTCTTATCACAATGTGAAAGTCTCCCACCATAAGCCCATGTATCATTTTGAAGAGGATCATCAAGTCTTTCTTTTCTTGCAAGTGCTCTATCCAAAGTTTTACAATTTAGATTCAAGTCAACACAAGTTTGTCTCATCAAATGAGCCTTTCTCAAATGATGACTTACTAAGGAGGTTGTAATAACCCTCCTAGTGGCTTTCTTATCATTTTCCTTGGTAGTCTTCCCAATGGAATTGAGACCACTAAAAAGATTTCTCACAATAATAGCATTCCGCTCCTTTTTCTTGTTCACACTAATCTTCAATCTGACTAGTATACATCTCATCTTTTGCATCTTTAACAATTGCAAAAACATTTGACATTGCTCAACCAACATTTTGTGCCTAAAAAATTGATCAAAAAGTTTTGAAACCCACAACCAAATGGTTCTTTCTGATCTCTTGCCATCGAAATTGCTCATTATGTTATCATCAATTTCAAGTAACCATTTAGTTCTCTTTTGAAGTTTGTCTTTCTTCCTCTGAAGGGACTTCATTTCTCATACAATTTGGAGATGTGTAACATTGATTTTTTTCTTCTACACCATTATAATTGTCAATTCCTTCATTATCAATTGGTGGATTATCATTGAAAATGTCCACATTTCCATTGGCCACATCTACATGTTCATTTTCAAAACCTATATTTTCATCTTCAAAACCTAAATTCTCATATTCAAAACCTACATTTTCATCTTCAAATTCATGTTCTTCACTTTAAACCACATTCAAAGGTGGGCCTATGCTAACATCTTCATTCATATTTAACATACCTTGTCTCTTGTTCCAATGGGAAACCCTATCCATTTCTCTATACACTGCAACATCTTCATTTGTGAGTCTCCTCTTCTATTTATGCTTTTGATGACTACTACTCCCCATAGCTAGACCAAAAAGAAGATGAAAATACCTTTGGTTATAGAGAAAATCACCTCCAAAAAAGATGCAAATACCTTTGCTAATAGAGAAAATCACCCCAAAAAGTGATTTTTTGTTTTCATGCTGCAACTCGAATCTCGTAATTTAGGAAAAACACATGACTCTCTAGAGCAACCCAGAGAATCTTGTTTTTTTTTTTTACAACAGTAGGATCCCTTAGCACACACTTGAGGGTTCCAATGTCCTAAGGGGTCCTATGACCTCTTAGGACACACTTGAGGGTTCAAATGTGTCGAAAGGGGACATGGTGACTTCCTAGGGGTCCCAACATATGATAAGGTGTACTAGGACCCCTAGGAAGTCCACATGACCCCTTTCAACACATTGGAACCCTCAAGTGTGTCCTAAGGGGTCCTACAACCTCTTAGGACCCATTTTGATACATTGGAACCCTCAAGTGTGTCCTAAGGGGTCCTACAACCTCTTAGGACACACTTGAGGGTTTCAATGTGTCGAAAGGGGTCATGGGGACTTCCTAGGAGTCCTAACACGTGATAAGGCATACTAGGAGCCCTAGGATTTCCCCATGACCCTTTTTGACACATTTTAACCCTCAAGTGTGTCCTAAGGCATCCTATGACCTCTTAAGAAACACTTGAGGGTTCAAATATGTCAAAAGGGGTCATGGGGACTTCCTAGGGGTCCTAACACATGATAAGGCATACTAGGACCTCTAGGAAGTCCAAATGACCCCTTTCGACACATTTTAACCTTCAAGTGTGTCCTAAGATGTCATAGAACCCTTTAGGACACACTTTAGGGTTCTAATGTGTCGAAAGGGGTCATGAGGACTTCCTAGGCATCCTAACACATAATAAGGTGTGCTAGGACCCCTAGGAAGTCACCATGACCCCTTTCAACATATTGTAACCCTCAAATGTGTCCTAAGAGGTTGTAGGACCCCTTAGCACACACTTGAGGGTTCCACTTTGTTGAAAGGGGTCATGAGGACTTCGTAGGGGTCCTAATGCATGATAAGGCATACTAGGTCTCCTAAGAAGTCCCCATGATCCCTTTCGACACATTTGAACTCTCAAGTATGTTCTAAGAGGTTGTAGGACCCCTTAAGACACACTTGAGGGTTCCAATCTATCAAAAGGGGTCATGCGGACTTCCTAGGGGTCCTAGTATGCCTTAGCATGCGTTAGGACAACTGGAAAGTCCCCACAACCCCTTTCAACGTATTTGAACCCTCAAGTGTGTCCTCAGAGGTCCTACGACCTGTTAGGACACAATTAAGGGTTTGAATGTGTTGAAAGGGGTCATCAGGACTTCCTAGGGGTCTTCTTATGCCTTATCATGTGTTAGGACCTCAAGGAAGTCCTCATGACCCCTTTCGACACATTGGAACCCTCAACTATGTCCTAATGGGTCCTACGACTTCTTAGGACACACTTAAGTGTTCTAATATATCGAAAGGGCCCATGGAGAATTCTTAGGGGTCCTAGTATGCCCTATCATTCATTAGGACCCATAGGAAGTCCCCATGACTCCTTTTGACACATTTGAACCCTCAAGTGTGTCCTAAGGGGTCCTTCAAGTGTGTACTAAGGGATCCTATGACCCCTTATGACACACTTGAGGGTTCAAATGTGTCAAAAGGGGTCATGGAGACTTCCTAGGGGTCCTAGTATGCCTTATAACATGTTAGGACCCCTAGGAAGTCCCCATGACCCCTTATGACACACTTGAGGGTTCAAATGTGTCAAAAGGGGTCATGGGGACTTCTTAGGGATTCTAGTATTCCTTTTCACACATTAGGACCCATAGGAAGTCCCCATGACCCCTTTCAACATATCTAAACCCTCAAGTGTGTTCTAATGGGCCCTGTGACCTCTTATCAAACACTTGAGGGTTCAAATGTGTTGAAAGGGGTCATGGGGACTTCCTATGGGACCTAACATGTGATAAGGCATACTAGGACCCCTAGGAAGTCCCCATGACCCCTTTTGACACATTTGAACCCTCAAGTGTGTCATAAGGGGTCATGGGGACTTCCTAGGTGTCCTAATGCATGATAAGGAATACTAGGACCCCTAGGAAGTCTCCATGACCTCTTTTGACAAATTTTAACCCTCAAGTGTGTCCTAAGAGGTCGTAGGACCCCTTAAGACACACTTGAGGGTTCAAATATGTCGAAAGGGGTCATGGGGACTTCCTAGGGGTCCTAATGCATGACAAGGCATACTAGGACCCCTAGGAATTCTTCATCACCTCTTTTGATAGATTGGAACCCTTAAGAGTGTCTTATGAGGTTGTAGGACCCAGTAGGACACACTTGAGGGTTCTAATGTGTCAAAAGATGTCATGAGGACTTGCTAGAGGTCCTAATCTGTGATAAGGTGTAAGAAGACCTCTAGGAAGTCCCCATGATCCCTTTCAACACATTCAAACCCTCAAGTGCATCCTAAGAGGTCGTAGGACCCATTAGGACACACTTGAGGGTTCAAATGTGTTGAAAGGTGTCGTGGGGACTTCCTAGTCATCCTAATGCATGCTAAGGTGTACTAGGACCCATAAGAAGTCCACATGACCCCTTTCCATAGATTAGAACCCTCAAGTCTATCTTAAGGGGTCCTACAACATCTTAGGACACACTTGAGGATTAAAATGTGTCAAAAGGGATCATGGGGACTTCCTAGGGGTCCTTGTATGCCTTATCATGTATTAGGACCCCTAGGAAGTCCTCATGAACCCTTTTGACAAAGTTGAAACCTCAAGTGTGTCCTAAGGGGTCCTACAACCTCTTAGGACACACTTGAGGGTTCCAATATGTCAAAAGCAGTCATGGCAACTACCTTGGGGTCCTAGTATGCCTTATCACATGTTAGGACCCCTAGGAAGTCCTTATGACCCCTTTTGACACATTGGAACCCTCAAGTGTGTCTTAAGGGGTCCTACAACCTCTTAGGACACACTTGAGGGTTCCAATGAGTTGAAAGGAATCATTGGGAATTCCTAGGGGTCCTAGTATGCCTTATGATGTGTTAAGACCCCTAGGAAGTCCCCATGACCGCTTTCAGCACATTTGAGCTCTCAAGTGTGTCCTAAGGGGTCTTACAGCCGCTTAGGACACACTTGGCAGTTTCATTGAGTCGAAAGGGGTCATGGGGACTTCATAGGGGTCCTAACACATGATAAGGCATACTACGACCCCTAGGAGGTCCCCATGACCCCTTTTGACACATTGGAACCCTCAAGTGTGTCCTAAGAGCTCATAGGACCCCTTACGATATAGTTGAGGGTTCCAACATGTTGAAATGGGTCATGAGGACTTCCTTGGTGTCCTAATGCATGATAAGGTGTACTAGGACCCCTTGGAAGTCTCAATGACCCCTTTTCACAATTCAAACCCTCAAGTGTGTCCTAATAGGTCATAGGACCCCTTAGGACACACTTGAGTGTCCAAATGTGTCAGAATTGGTCACGGGGACTTCCTAGGGGTTGTAACAGGGGATAAGGTGTTCTAGGACACCTAAGAAGTCCCCATGACCCCTTTTGACACATTGGAACCCTCAAGTGTGTCATAAGGGGTCATATCCATTTCAACACATTGGAACCCTCAGGTGTGTCCTAAGGGGTCCTAGGACCCCTTAGGACACACTTGAGGGTTCAAATGTGCCAAAAGGGGTAATGGGGACTTCCTAGGGGTCCTAACGCATGATAAGGTGTACTAGGACCCCTAGGAAGTTCTCATGACCCCTTTTGACACATTGCAACCCTTAAGTGTAGTTGAGGGTTGCAATGTGTCGAGAGGGGTCATGAGGACTTTCTAGCACTCATATTACATCTTATCACATGTTAGGACCCCTAGGAATCCCCCATGACCCCTTTCGACATATTTTAACCATCAAGTGTGTCCTAAGGGGTCCTACAAAATCTTAGGACACACTTGAGGTTTCAAATGTGTCAAAAGGGGTCATGGGGACTTCGTAGGGGTCCTAACACATGATAAGGCATACTAGGACCCCTAGGAAGTAAACATGACCCCTTTCGACAGATTGGAACTCTCAAGTTGTCATAAGGTGTTGTACACCCTCTTAGGACACACATGAGGGTTCAAATGTGTTGAAAGGGGTCATGGGGACTTCCTAAGGGTCCTAACATGTGATAAGGTGTACTAGGACCCCTAGGAAGTCTCCATGACCTCTTTTGATACATTTGAACCCTCAAGTGTGTCCTAAGGGGTTGTACAACCTCTTAGGACACACTTGAGGGTTCAAATGTATCGAAAGGGGTTATGGGAACTTCCTAGGGGTCCTAACATCTGATAAGGCATACTAGGACACCTAGGAAGTCCCCATCACCCCTTTTGACACATTCAAACCCTCAAGTGTGTTCTAAGAGGTCGTAGGACCCCTTAAGACACACTTGAGGGTTCTAATTTGTCAAAAGGGGTCATGCAGACTTCCTAGGTATCCTAGTACACCTTACCATGCGTTAGGACAACTAGAAAGTCCCCACAACCCCTTTCGACACATTTGAACCCTTAAGTGTGTCCTAAGGGGTCCTACAACCTGTTAGGACACACTTGAGGGTTTGAATGTGTTGAAAGGGGTCATGGGGACTTCCTAGGGGTCTTCTTATGCCTTATCACATGTTAGGACCTCAAGGAAGTCCTCATGACCCCTTTCGACACATTGGAACCCTCAACTATGTCCTAATGGGTCCTATGACCTCTTAGGACACACTTAAGGGTTCCAATCTGTCGAAAGGGGCCATCAAGAATTCTTAGGGGTCCTGGTATGCCTTATCACACATTAGGACCTGTAGGAAGTCCCCATGACCCCTTTTGACACATTTAAACCCTCAAGTGTGTCCTAAGGGGTCCTTCAAGTGTGCACTAAGGGGTCCTATGACCCATTATGACACACTTGAGGGTTCAAATGTGTCAAAAGGGGTCATGGAGACTTCCTAGGGGTCCTAGTATGCCTTATAACACATTAGGACCCCTAGGAAGTCCCCATGACCCCTTATGACACACTTGAGGGTTCAAATGTGTCAAAAGGGGTCATGAGGACTTCTTAGGGGTCCTAGTATGCCTTATTACACATTAGGACCCATAGGAAGTCCCCATGACCCATTTCAACATATTTGAACCCTCAAGTGTATCCTAAGGGGCCCTATGACCTCTTAGAAAACACTTGAGGGTTCAGATGTGTTGAAAGGGGTCATGGGGATTTCCTATGGGACCTAACATGTGATAAGGCATACTAGGACCCCTAGGAAGTCCCCATGACCCCTTTTGACACATTTGAACCCTCAAGTGTGTCATAAGGGGTCATGGGGACTTCTTAGTGGTCCTAATGCATGATAAGGAATACTAGGACCCATAGGAAGTCCCCATGACCCCTTTCAACACATTTTAACCCTCAAGTGTGTCCTAAGGAGTCATAGGACCCCTTAGGACACACTTGAGGGTTCAAATGTGTAGAAAGGGGTCATGGGGACTTCCTAGGGGTCCTAATGCATGACAAGGCATATTAGGACCCCTAGGAATTCTTCATGGCCCCTTTCAATAGATTAGAACCCTTAAGAGTGTCCTATGAGGTCATAGGACCCATTAGGACAAACTTGGGGGTTCCAATGTGTCAAAAGGGGTCATGAGGACTTCCTAGAGGTCCTAATGCATGATAAGGCATAAAAAGACCCCTAGGAAGTCCCCATGACCCCTTTCAACATATTCAAGCTATCAAGCATGTCCTAACAAGTCGTAGGACCCCTTAGGACCCACTTGAGGGTTCAAATGTGTCGAAAGGGGTTGTGGGGACTTCCTGGTCATGCTAACACATGCTAAGTCATAGTAGGACCCCTAGGAAATCTACATGACCCCTTTTGATAGATTAGAACCCTCAAGTGTTTCTTAAGGGGTCCTACGACATCTTAGGACACACTTGAGGGTTCAAATGTGCCAAAAGGGATCATGAGGAATTCCTAGGGGTCCTAGTATGTCTTATCATGCATTAGGACCCCTAGGAAGTCCTCATGACCACTTTTGACAAAGTAGAATCCTTAAATGTGTCCTAAGGCATCCTACGACATCTTAGGACACACTTTAGGGTTCCAATATGTCAAAAGGGTTTATGGAAACTTCCTTGGGGTCCTAGTATACCTTATCACATGTTAGGACCCCTAGGAAGTCATTATGACCCCTTTCGACACATTGGAACCCTCAAGTGTGTCCTAAGGGGTCCTACAACCTCTTAGGACACACTTGAGTGTTCCAATGTGTTGAAAGGAATCATGGGCACTTCCTAGGGGTCCTATTATGCCTTATGATGCATTAGGACCTGTAGGAAGTCCCCATGACCCCTTTCGACACATTTAAACTCTCAAGTGGGTCCTAAGGGGTCCTACGGCTACTTAGGACACATTTGATGATTCCAATGTGTCGAAAGGGGTCATCAGGACTTCACAAGGTTCCTAACACATGATAAGGCATACTAGGATGCCTAGGAGGTCCCCATGACCCCTTTCAACACATTGGAACCCTCAAGTGTGTCTTAAGAGCTCATAGGACCCCTTAGGATATAGCTGAGGGTTCCAATGTGTCGAAAGTGGTCATGGGGACTTCTTTGGGGTCCTAACACATGATAAGGCATACTAGGACCCCTTGGAAGTCTCAATGACCCCTTTTGACACATTCAAACCCTCAAGTGTGTCCTAATAGGTCATAGGACCCCTTAGGACACACTTGAGTGTTCAAATATGTCGAAATTGGTCATGGGGACTTCCTAGGGGTCGTAATAGGTGATAAGGTGTACTAGGACCCCTAGGAAGTCCCCATGACCCCTTTTGAGACATTAGAACCCTCAAGTGTGTCCTAAGAGGTCATATCCATTTCGACACATTGGAACCCTCAAGTGTGTCCTAAAGGGTTGTAGGACCCCTTAGGACACACTTGAGGGTTCAAATGTGTTGAAAGTGGTAATGGGGACTTCCTAGGGGTCCTAACATGTGATAAGGTGTACTAGGACCCCGAGGAAGTTCTCATGACCTCTTTCAACACATGGCAAACCTGAAGTGCACTTGAGGGTTGCAATGTGTCGAAAGGGGTCATGAGGACTTTGTAGTGCTCATATTACACCTTATTATGTGTTAGGACCCCTAGAAAGTCCCCATGACCCCTTTCGACACATTTTAACTGTCAAGTGTGGCCTAAGGGTTCCTACAACATCTTAGGATACACTTGAGGGTTGAAATGTGTGAAAAGGGGTCATGGGGACTTCCTAAGGGTCCTAGCACATGATAAGGCATACTAAGACACCTAGGAAGTAAACATGACCCCTTTTCACACATTAGAACTCTCAAGTGTGTCCTAAGGGGTCGTATGACCTCTTAGGACACACGTGAGGGTTCAAATGTGTTGAAAAGGGTCATGGAGACTTCCTAAGGGTCCTAACATGTGATAAGGCATACTAGGACCCCTAGGAAGTCCCCATGACATCTTTCAAAATATTTGAACCCTCAAGTGTGTCCTAAGGGGTCCTACAACCTCTTAGGACACACTTGAGGGTTTGAATGTATCGAAAGGAGTCATGGGGACTTCCTAGGGGTCCTAATGTATGATAAGGCATACTAGGACACCTAGGAAATCCCCATGACCCCTTTCAACACATTCAAACCTTAAAGTGTGTCCTAAGAGGTCCTACGACCTCTTAGGACACACTTGAGGGTTTGAATGTGTCAAAAGGGGTCATGGGGACTTCCTAGGGGCCCTAACATGTGATAAGGCATACTAGGACCCCTAGGAAGTCCCCATGACCCATTTCTATACATTGGAATGCTCAAGTGTGTCCTACAACCCCTTAGAATACACCTGATGGTTCCAATGTGTAGAAAGGGTTCATGGGGACTTCCTAGGGGTCCTAGTATGCTTTATCATGCATTATGATTGCTAGGAAATTTGCATGACCCCTTTTCACACATTTGAACCCTCAAATGTGTCCTAAGGGGTCCTACGACCTCTTAGGACACACTTGAGGGTTCAAATATGTCCTAAGGGGTCCTACGACCTCTTAGGACACACTTGAGGGTTCAAATGTGTTGAAAGGGGTCATGGGGACTTCTTAGGGGTCCTAATATGTGTTATCATGTGTTAGGACCCCTAGGATGTTGTTCATGACCCCTTTCGACACATTGGAACCCTCAAGTGTGTCCTAAGGGGTCCTACGACCTCTTAGGAAACACTTGAGGGTTCCAATGTGTCGAAAGAGGTCATGGGGACTTCCTAGGTGTCCTACTATGCCTTATCACATGTGAGGACCCCTAGGAAGTCCTCATGATGCTTTTTAACACATTGGAACCCTCAAGTGTGTCCTAAGAGGTTGTAGGACCTCTTAGGACACACTTGAGGGTTCCAATGTGTCGAAAGGGGTCATGGGGACTTCCTAGGGTTCCTAACATGTGATAAGGCCTACTATAACCTCTAGGATTGCCCATGACCCCTTTCGACATAGTGGAACCCTCAAGTGTGTCTTAAGAGGTCGTAGGAACCCTTAGGACACACTTGAGGGTTCCAATGCATCGGAAGGTGTCATGAGGACTTCCTAGGGGTCCTAACACATGATAAGATGTACTAGGACCCCTAAGAAATCCCCATGACCCTTTTTGACACATTCAAACCCTCAAGTGTGTCTTAAGAGGTCGTAGGACCTCTTAGGACACACTTGAGGCTTCAAATGTGTCGAAAGGGGTCATGGGGACTTCCTAAAGGTCCTAACACATGATAAGGCATATGATGACCCCTAGGAAGTCTGCATGACCCCTTTTGACACATTGGAACCCTCATGTGTGTCCTAAGGGGTCATGGGATGCCTTAGGACACACTTGAGGGTTCCAATGTGTCAAAAAAGGTCATGTGGACTTCCTAAGGGTCCTTGTATGCCTTATCACATGTTAGGACCCCTAGGAAGTCCTCAAGAACCCCCCCTCTCTCTCTCTCTCCCCTTCTCTCTCTCTCTCTCTCTCTCTCTCTCTCTCTCTCTCTCTCTCTCTCCTCCCTTAGATATAATATTGAACATATATAATATAAATATTTAATAAGTTAATATTATACTATATTATAAAATAGAGAAATAAATAATAATAATATAATACATGCTATTATAAAATTTATATTATAATAGTAATGCTCTGCAATGATACTGTAAAGCTAATCTGCCACCAAAAGTCTGAAGAAGGATTTGTCTAGCACTAAAAATCTTTCAAGGAGGTTGTTAAGACAGGTAAATATTCTGCTTTTTAGTTCCCATTACTAAATGCTATGCTATTATTATTTAATATTAATATTAAAAATAATAATTTATAATATATAACTTAAAATTGAAAAAAATACTCAATTGAATTAATATTAACATAAAAAGAATACACTTTAATATAACACAATTAATATTATTATTAAAAAAATACATTTATTATCAAACTTGAATTTGGGAAAAGTGGGGCAATTGAAATTTCAAAATAGGCAAGCTTTTTCGGATATCCGATTAGGCTTGGTATTTGCTTCGACAATACCAAATGTGGGTGGTCAACCCTTTAGGCATGTTTCAAGAGATAATTTCTGATACCGAGACTTCGACCATGTAGCTGACAACTATTTTTTCACCCAAAATTGATGAAATGAAAAGGGTTTCTTAAAGACATTATCAACTTTTCATCAATATAATTGTTGTCAAATTTCGAGTTCAGTAAGTAATTATTACTTATTTTTCAATTGAGTTATCTTTAAAGTCATAATTGACATACTGATTGAAAAACAACTATAACTCTCAAAATGTTTAACCTTTTTGAAATCTGAAACATGCTTCACATTCTATGCTTCGGCTACTATAATAAAAAATAAAGTTTTGAATTTCATAAAATTTTGAATTAGTTAAGGTGGTTAGACAGGAGAAGTTTTTTTTTCTAAAAAAATTGTAGCAGAAAATTCATAACTAATTATTTATTTGACCAAAAATTACAAAAAAATAAGCATCACATCTGGGCATGAGTCTACTACTTATATCTAGAATCTTGTAAAAATATATTATCATTTGATTGTGATTAAGGTGGTCAGACATACATGTACTTTTTACCTTTTCCCTAAAATTTTTGTAGTACTACATTGAAATCTAAAATTTTGAACAATTAGACAAAAAAAATTTCAAACAAGGGCTAGCATTTTAGAAACTACATTCAATTTCCTATAGATTCTACTCTTACAACTTTTTCACATAAGGCTCATAAGATGTTCAACCTTTTACGTCAAGTTGACTAACCCTGATTTTGTAATTTTTCATTGCCACTTAAGGCCATAGTTTGGTATACCATGATCCTGCACATACCTAGATAAACAATATGAAACATGATGAAAACTAGAACAACTATCAAAGGGAGAGAACTCACAGTAAGGGAGAGCATTGAAGATTAGTTACTGAGAATATAAGAAGGAATCTAAGAGCTGAAAAGATCATATCTATAGAAGATAGTCTGCAATTGAAATGCTATTGAGTAACGTAGTGATTAAACATATTAAGCTAGGGAGAGCTTGTACAAAATTTGTTCACAGAGTTGTAGAATACATATTTGGTATGTGTATGGTACACTTCATATTGCTTGAGTTGCCATAAATGTCAAAGGGAGAGATTGATGAACTACAATTGATTTAGAACCTAATTAAAGATCAGTGATTAAAGATCACCAAGTTGCTAATTAGATATGTAAGATGATTAAATCAATAATATGTTGTCATTGATGTCAACTAGTTTTGATAGAACTTATCTTGTAAGTTACTATACTAAAACATCTATAGAAAGGAGAAAAAGAGATGAAGAATAGAAATATCTACATGAGAAAGATGTATATGACAAATGAGGATAAGGAATACATTGAGTAACTCATTGATGAGTCTATGACCTTATGTTATTGACTTGATTATGTTGCATTCATCTATGATGAGGAAAAGAGATGAAAGACACAAAGTAGTGTGGTCGGTTGATAAAGCATCACAATATACACTGAGCAGTGTAGTGTATAGTGAGCATAGTATAAATTGATCTTCTATTCACCGACGCATTTCTTTGTTAACTGAGCAGAAACAAAATAACTAAATGATTAGTTTAGCCAATGGAAGTTGATGAGATATAAAGTGTATGATCATGAGGTGAAAAGATAAAGTTTGTTACGAAGATCAACGGCTAACAAAATTTGAAGAATATCTAAGGGAAGGAAATAAAATTTGTTACTGATACATCAACCGAGGAAGGTTTAAGCAGCAAAATGGATGAAGGAGAATAAGAGAAAAAATCTAATGGATGAAAAGAAAATGGTTTACATGTCTATTTAAGAGACTAGAGTTTCATTATGAAACTTATGCCAGAAGAAAGAGACTACAATATTATCATGTGAACAAGCTTCATGCATGCCTAATCAAACTAGTTAAGGAGAACCAAACTGTAGAGATTACCGAGTGTCAGAAAGCTATTACCGAGAGATAGTAAGTCATTGATTATTGTTGAAATAGAATTGATATTTTGATTAGAGGATTTGAATGAGCATAATATAGATCTGAACATCTACAATAGAAGTTGAATTGTAATCAGATCACCTACTATAATAGTTTAACCATTGTAATCAGACAAATCTCTTAATCGACTTGAAAGTCTTGTAATGTCATTCATAGAATGTACATTTGTTATCCTATCAACCCCATAGTGAATGTTGGTTGGATGATAACGGTTAGTGTTAAATCCTCTAACAAGGTCACACCTTACAGTGTGTTTTGTAACCTTTAATAGGGTTTGGTCTTCACTGACCTCACTTCAGAAGAGTGAACAATTTTTGGGTTGCCAATCCCAGGTGGTTTTTCCCTTAATAGGGTTTCCACGTTAGATCTTTTTTGTTATGTTTTGATTGTGGTGATTGTTTGATTGTCATATTTTACACATTGCATATTGGATTTGAGAGGTAATCATTATAAGTTATTGACTAGTAATCAGTAAATGCACAAATAGAATAGTATTTTATGTTACCGAGCTACAGAAGTTTAAGTAAATTATTTTTGGCTATACATTTTGAATTGGGATTGTGGATAACTGATTCACCCCCCTCTCAGTTATTCTAATAGGTGAAAAAGGTTTTGGAGGTGATTTTGCATAAATGATCTCTTAGGAAAATGTGGACCTCACCATTGGATACGGGTTAGCCTTTCAATAATTTTTCTATAAAATTTTCCCTAGTTCAGCCAATTTGAAGGAAAATGCAAAGTTTTTTTAGTTGCAGGTCATGATGACTGTCAATTTTAATCCCGTCGGAGACCTACGAAATTGAAATTTTTTTTAATAATTTGCGCATAAGCATGTGTGGGGGTTGTCAGAGATGTTTTAAAAATCAAAACAAAAAAAATTGCTTGTTGGTACCTGCAAAATTTGAAATATTAAAAATTTAAAAATAAAAAATAAAATTAAAAAAGCACAATGCACATGCATGAGGGGGAGGTGTAAAGATTTAAAATTAAAAACATTGTTTTTTTCATTGGGAGGAGGGTTCACAGACCCCACCCCCTCCCATACCCACTGCGAGGCTGTCAATGGTGGCACCTCTAACGGTACCCACTATTGACTCACTGGCAGTGGGTATTGGCAATAGGACCCCTACTGGTGGTCGGTTTTCCTACTGTGGGGTTCGGCCCCCCCTCATGGATGTGGGGTGTGGGCCCCACATGAGGGTTACCCACATTAAAAAAATTAATATTTTTTAAAAAATAAAACTTTGAAATCTTTATATTCAGCTAAAAAAATATTATAATTTTTTTTAAAAAGAAAAACTTCAAAATTATAAAACTTTATTTGGTGCTACATTTTTATATGCCTAAAGTTTGGGGTCAAGTTAGACTTGGGAAGAAAATTGAAAATTTATTTTTTGGGGACATATTTGGAGAAATTGGAAAATTACTTTCTAGGGCATATTCGTGTGTTTTTGGAATCCATGTTATTGCATTTGTGGCCTATGAGGCTGATTTCTTCCAATGAGCATAACTTGGGCATAGAGAGTTAGATTTTGGACTTCAAATAGTCAAAAAAAAGCTCTTGGAGAGCTCTATGCATGGGTTTAGATTTGGTGTAGGTTTTACATGATTTATTTGTTGATATATTGATCTGAACAGGTTTATGGATTATTTTAACTATGGTGACATTGTGAGTTTATGACATGGTTTATTTTTGGAGATTTGGATTTGATGTCATTGTATACTCAATTTATAGATCAATTTGGTCTCATGTTGACATGGTTATCAGTTTGATTTGGATATGTATGATGCCTTTTTGGGGCTACAAGTTGTGTATTTATGTAAGTGGTATATATTTACAAGTTGCATTTATGGCTTGGATATGGGTTATCTATGGCCATTGATCTTTCATTATTGATACATATTCAAATTGGTGGCATGGTTTTGTCACATGATTTTTTGATTTATCTTCATATAGAGGGGATGAGATGTTGTTACCAGGTATAGTCATGGTGGAGGATTATGGTTGAATATGTTATGCTGATAGGTATTTGCATTGATGATTATTCGATTGGATTCCTGATTTAGTTATGGTGACATGTCTTATTGGTTGAGGATCATGGTTGTTTTGGTTTCTTTTGGGGAGCTCATGATTGTGCACTTTGAGTTCTTTGATGGGTTGATGCTTTGGTTAATTCTCATGTCAGAGGATGGTTTTATCATGATGTCATGGATAGCTTGGATACATGGTTCACTGGGAGCTTGTGACAGTGATGATGTGGTGGTGTAGGAATGGTTCTTGGTTTGTTTGTTGGTGGTTTTGTATCTTCTTGGTGTAGGAAATGGATATCATGATGCCATGGGTGACTCGGTACCATGGTTGAGTGGGAGTTTTTGGCATGGATTTAGTGCTTGCAGATGTTGGAGGGTGTCTTGGATCATGTTGTTGCAGAAGCATCTTTGACATTTTCCAGTGCACTTGTAGGTGGTCGTTATCTTCATGGTGTATGGAAATGGTCACATCTTGATGAATCATGGGGTTCTTGGTAGAGGTGTCGTTTATGCTTTTATTTGACATGTTATCCTTAGGTTTTAGGATGGTTTCATTATTAAGTCATGGTATACTCTTGATATTCATTTAAAGTTTTGGCATGTTATGGTATGTTCATATGGACCATGGTATCTCTTTGGTTGAGATGGTGTAGATCTTGGTCGTCATATTTATGATCATGATTTCTAGGTTGGATTTGTGACATTGATCTTGGTTTAATTTCTTGGTCTTGAGTACATTGATCATTTGTGGGATACTTCATGATATTTATATGTTGCATTTGGATTTGGCATCGATTGATTGGTTATAGGTTCTCCTAGATACTTACAGCTAGAGGTGATCGTGATTTTATCTTGGGATTAGAGATGCATGTTTTGGGATAGTTGAGGGTTTCAGAAGGAAGACTGGGGAGTATTAAATTGATATGGAATTAAGAGGAGAGTGTCCTTATATTAGTTTTGGTTTGATACTTTGATATCTTGATGAGAATTCTCATTCCCCACTCTTGGTCTGTTCGACGGTTTACTAATTGAGAGATATAGCCTTTTGTTTCTTCTCAGGTGCATTATATTTATGCTTATCTTTCATGGATATAGATCTTGAGCTATGGTGTGAGTTAGTTATAGAGGGTTCATTTGAGAGATGATTTTGAAATTGGTTATCTCCTTGCACATATGTTGTTATTATGATATCATCATGGTTGATTTTAGGAGATGGTTTTATTGGGCATGTTCCTTGGTTTAGGAATGGTTATGAGTTTGATTTTATTGTGAGAGGTTTACATCCATGATTGGTTATATGGTATCATTTGGGTGTTGTTATGAATTCTTTTTTGGGGTTTTATGAAGGATTTCATACCTGGGACAATTGGCATCTAGAGGTGTGTGTTGAAGGACATGATACAAGTTATGATTTGCATGACTTCTTTGGTCTCGGTTATCTTCCTGGATGTTTGGTTTCACTTACATTGGATTTGAGATTGGTTGGAGTTTTTGATCACTAGTTTGTGTTCATTTGTGTCATGTGAGAGATGGTATGGTTATTCCTTTATCTCTTTGCTTTGTTGGTTGTGTAGAATCTGGGAGAGTTTTGGAGACTTATTGTGAGAGTTGTTCTTGCAGGATATTGGTTTATATGTTGCATATTATTGTGGATATCCTTGATACTACATAGATTCAATTCTATGAGATGTTGTGAGTGGATTGTTTTTAGATTTGAGATTGGCTTTGTAGTGAGAGCTTATTGGTGTGTATGTGGCATGTATTTCTCTAGAGGCTTTTGGTTGTAGGTTACGAGTTGGATATGTTGATTTGGGATTCACTTGGTATACTTTAGAGCTATGGATAGTTGGATGGGTTAACACTTGTCCTGGGTACTATTTTATCTATGGTTTGGATAGCTATAGATACATGTTATTACCTTTGGACTGAGTGTTTTTTCTTGGGATATTAGTTGGTATACGATTTATGTTTCTTATGTGGCAGGTTGGGTGGATTTATCTTTGGATGGTTTCTATGTATGTCATGTGGATTTGGCATAATAAGAGGTGGGATCATTCATGTATGAGATGGTGGATACTTTGATTTGTTTTGGGTACCTAGATGGAGCACATGGTGTACTTTAGTTCATGATGGTGTATGTGCTAGGAGGGATTATTCTCTTGTTCATTTATCTATCTACATATTGACCCTTATGCAATGTATACAACAAGTGGAAGATTGTTGAGAAAATAGTGTTGTACACCTTGCATATTAATGTTTATTATTTTATAATTTCATTTTATTACATAAATGTTGCACCTAGATGGATGTGCAACATGTAGAGATTCCCATGGAATATTCTTTGTGAGTTGTATTGTAACATTGTGATATTATTTGATGCAATTATTTAATATTTGGGAAATAAAGTAAATAAAGTACCTAATATTAAATGTGGGTCAATATGATTTGGTAGAACATGGTTTATGTAATACCACTTGGTGGTTTTGTGGGAGCTTGTTTTTATAAAAGCAACCACAAGGGTAGTTGTTGAGGTTAGACAGGTTAGCCAAATGTAGCATTTGTGAATGTTGGAAGCATGGCATGGGATGTGCGTATTCATGCTTATTCACATGGATCTCTTGGTTGTGGCTAGGGCTGTGAAGGCTTCCATGGTTGTATTGCAATGGTGTTTTGTTGAATAATAAATGGTGATGGATGCTTTTGGAGGCTGGTTTTTTCCCTCAAGAGGGTTTCCTTGGATATATCTTGTGTCACATTTTTGTGGGTATGTTGTCTTTTTTTTCCATGTGGATTCTTGGTGTTTATTTGCATCATATCTATTATGGTTATGTGGAGATGTCATATTGTTGAATGCAAGTTTTCTCAAACCAATCTCATCATTAGTTTTTACTAATTTATCATCGTAAGCTCCATCACTAGCATAATAACATTCTTTTGGATATTTGTATTGGTATCATTTGGGCTTATACTTAGGAACTATGGTAGGATATATGGAACCAAAATGACCTATCTTATTACATGAAAAATATTTCAAAGGTAACTTGCCTTCATACTTTTCTTTACCTCTATTCTCTCTTTTGGTGACCAAAGAAACAAGCTCATCCAAATTTATTTCTTCTTCTTCTTCTATCTCTTCCCATTCCTTAGCATATTATCCAAGACTAGCATAGATGCCATTTCTGTTAGTACTTGCAACATTCTTTATCATCTTATCCTTATGAATACTAGCTTTAAGGGTATGTGCAGGATCATGGTATGCCAAACTAGGCCCTTAAGTGGCAATTAACATTTAGAAAATTTGGTTTAGGCAAGTTGACATAAAAATTTGAACAAGTTATAAATATTTTATCAAAAATATGTAATAAGAGAATATGTAGAAAATTGAATTTAGTTTCTAAGATACTTGGCCCTTTTTGAAAAAAAATTATTCTATATGTTGAAAATTCTAAATTTCAATGTAGTAGTACAAAAATTTCAGGGAAAAAAAAAGTAGGTGTATGTCTAACCACCTTAGACACAATCAAATGATAATTTTTTTTCTACAAGATTCTATATATAAGTAGTAGACTCATGTCTAGATGTTACACATATTTTTGTGTAATTTTTTTCAAGTAAATAATTAATTATGATTTTTCTTCTACAACTTTCCTAGAATACAAAAAATCTCATGTCTGACCACATTAACTTAATCTAAACTTTATCAAATTGAAAACTTTTTTTATTTTTAGTGTAGTACGAAAAGCATAGAATGTGACACATGTTTTGGATTTCAAAAATGTTATACAGTTTGAAAGTTATAGCTATTTTTTAATAAGTCTATCAATCAGGACTAGAAAGATAACAAGTAGGTGTATGTCTGACCACATTAAACAAAATCAAATGATAATATTTTTTTATAAGATTCTAGATAAAAGTAGTAGACTCGTGTCCAGATGTGATGCATTTTTTTTGTATTTTTTTCCAAGTAAATAATTAATTATGATATTTCTTCTACAATTTTTCTTGAATATAAAAACTTTCACATCTGACCACCTTAACTTAGTCTAAACTTCATCAAATTGAAAGAATTATTTATTATTATTGTATTAGGTGAAACATAGAATGTGATGTATATTTCAGATTTTAAAAATGTTATATTGTTTGAAAGTTATAGTTATTTTTCAAAGAGTCTATCAAGCAAGACTTCTTTTTCACATCACCATTTTTTGGCATACCATGATCCTGGACATACCCTTAAATGTATATTTTACTTCAGGTAAAGCATTGTGATCTTGAAGTTTCACATGCAGATAGCTTACCAATCAAATTATCCCTTGTAAACCCCTTTGTGAGTGGTATAATCTCCTCAATTTCTAGGACCTTGGTGTCATATGATGGTGTCAAGGATGTTGTAATCTTCGCAATGACTTCATCTTTTGTAATTGTTCCTCCTGAATTTATGATGCCAGTAACAACCTTTGTTACCCTCCACACATATGATCTGATAGTCTCATCTTCTTGCATCCTCATGTTCTCTAACTTTTATTTCCATCTTTGAAACTTGGCATGATTGGTGTATTTGTCTCCTTCATATAATGCTTCCAATTTTATCTAGATCTCATGTGTTGAATCAAGATCCTTAACCTCTATAAACTATTCCTTTGAAAGTGCACTAATTAATGCTTCTTTAGTGACCATATTGCAATTGAACTCCTTTTTTCAGTCTTAGTACTGGATTCCTACACTTCCTATATTCTAATGTTAGTCTGGTTCTTTGTAATCATCCAATATTCAATTCCCAAGTAGATCAAATGAGTTCTCATCTTGTTCTTCCAGCTGTCAAAATTTTCAGCGTCAAACTTTGGACTATCCTTCCTATAACTTTCCATTCTCGATCTCCTCAAGCGGTTAAGATTTCTCCAAGAGGACCAAAATCTATAATACCAATTGTTAGGAATAACAATCCACACAACACAAGTGAGAGCGGGGGTGAATCAGTTGTGTGTAATAATTATAAACTTAAAATTTTTCTATTTGATTACCAATTAAACATAGAATATACTAATCAAGATGAACAATGCAATTTGGAATATCATAACACACATTTTTTATTCTCAAGGAAAATCTTGTTAAGAGAAAAACCTCATTAACGGAAAAACCCTGGTGGGGATGATACCACTAGATCATGTACTAGTATATAAATGTCCCTATTAGGAGTTGATACAAAGAATCTAGCACATATGTTCCTATTAAAGGAAAAGTCCATGTTAAAGGTCTGGACCCTTGTTAAAAGGTCCTTCAACCCTATTAGGATTTGGTGAGAACAAAAGACACACTTCTTAAGTGCACTACTCCAAATTCAAGGTTAAACACACTTCCCTGACACACGATCAATAACCAAAACTTTCAACTTCATCCATTATATATTGAACTTTTAAGTCCACCACCCTAATCAAGACCTAAATTAGAAATAGATTTTAATTTCAAATTTCCCACTCAGATCCAAAGAGCCACAAAATAAAATTCAATGTACAAAACAAATTTCCAAGACCGTGTCGGCCAATACAATGATTTACATAAAATTTTATGTCAAAGGGTCAAACATGTTTTGACCAAACACATGATTCCTCTAGAATCTTCTCCACATGATAACATCAAACAAAGTGATGCTATATCATCACCCCCAATCATGAAGATATATCACTAGATTGTGACTAACTTAACTTCATTCAACACTACTTCTATACTAATCACCAGCTCAAGATCTACCATCAGTAGCTCAAGAACATTATCTTGTTATCCCAAAACCAATTTTATAATTGTAATACCTTCTCACCTAATATCCAAATAAGTTTTGGTTGCAACCATAGCTTCTACACAACCAAAAACCTTCTCCTATTACCGTGCCACATAACTCATCATAGATTTGACAAACCAATAAAATCAGATATCGCCTGTAACTAATTATTCTAGACGTTTCATTACCAACCTTCATCTGATCATAACTTTCTTATCGGTCTACACCAATAGTAGTAGTCATGCATTTGACATTTAGAGACATCCCTAAGTCTCTCATAAGGATCAATATAACTAAAATGTATCATAATACCTTTTTCATCATACTTATACTAAGAAACATGCTAGAAACACTCAGTCAATACTTGACATCAATAACAACATAATAATTAATCATCACACAATAAATCTGTATCATGAAAATACCATAAATCACTTACCATCACTGCATAATTTATGAAAACAAGCACAAATAAGCATAATGCACACAAGTGTATAAGGATAACACTCACACCATACATTGAAACACTAATGGGATGAAATCATGTAATCTAATACAATATCTCAAGTAGAAGATACCAAGTCATCTGACATAGGATCACTACACAGATCTAAATAGTGGTTGATGTAGAGACTCAAGAAATGGAATTCCATCGCATGGCACATAATGGCCCATGCATCTTTAGGAAACCCTTCTCTCATCAAGGATTCCCTACTGAGCCATCAATCACATCCATGAAAATCCAGGCTGAATTGTATCATTTATCAATGTCCTTAGATGACCAAATATTATATCTTTGATCAACATCCTCAAGAAGAATAGATATACACTATGCCTTTGATCTAAATCCTTAGATGGCTAGGCTAAATTATACATTTGGTCTACATCCCCAAGATGACTAGGTTGAGACTATATATTTGATTTGCACCCTCAAGATAGCCATATATTATGCTTTTGATCAATTTCCTTAGGCATCCAAGTAGTCTCTTTTTTATTATTGTTATGTTTTTTCCCATTCATTTATTTGGTTATCACTTTCATTAAGAAATCATCCATTAATTACCCTATTGACTTCTTTAGGTCCCAGCCTACCATGGAGAGGCACTCCACTCCACTACTCAAATTCCAACAAGCTCATCCTATTACAACAATGAAACGTGGTGCATAATAATGTGTGAAGAAAACACAAATCAATAAAAGACTTTTAGTCATAAAATCACCATGCAACATGGTATACTCAATTAGTCTCAAAATAAGAGTACATGTCTCTCAAAGATCTCGTCAAGGAATCATAACTAAACTATGCTATGGATACGGTCTCAAACACTATGCAACAATAAATCAAAATGTGATTTGAAATCAAGCATAGTTTCTCAAGACACAGAATTTACCAACAACAACTGGCAAGTTTTGTAATTACACTCAATCAACATAAAAATGAGAGTCTAGAATGTAGTATTTTGCAACTGGAATTTCCTCAATTAATTTTCACCTTCAAAATGTAGCACAAACATGAAAAATAGCCAAGATTAAAACCCATAATATTCCCAAACATGGCGAAGACCTAATTTTGGGGGCTACACAAATTAAGAAGCTCCCAAAATGCTCAAAAATCATACTTGGAATCTCATAATTCTAAGAAAACCAATTGGATCCCACATGTACAACATTCCAAAAATTCAATAAAATTCTCATTCTCAGAGAAAATAGAAAAATATGAAACATAACAATTTATAGATTCACGTTCCAAAATACCCAAATATACATTGCATAAAATCCAAATGAGAATGGAATTAAATTAAACACATGGGGGATAGATAAAATATCATCCAACATACTAAATGCAACAAGAAACTAGTAAAGAAATAAAGAGCTAAGTGAGATATGAGGAATTCCTACCAAAAATGAAGAAAAAGACCAAAACAAAGGAATTAAAACATAAACTACATGAAATCAAACCATCTTCTTGACAAAGAAGAGAAATCCTAGGATGAATATAATGAGTCAATGCCCACAAAAGCTGAAAATTTATCAAAATTACCAAGAAAATGATCATTTCCTCCAATAAGTTTTTGGAGAGAAATCAAATTCCCAAATTCAAATGTGGAAAAAATGACTTCTTTTTTAGAATATAAACTCATTTTTTCTCCTAGCCAAAAAAGAGATAAAATAAAACACTTAGATTAAAATAAAATAAATTCCCAAAAAACCCTAATTGATTAAATTAATCAATTCTCTTCAAATCGAATGCAACTATGACAAATTTTCCATTAAATATAAAATAACCATTAAACATAAAAATTAGTATATAATTTAAATCACTTAACTGCAATAACTATGGATACAAGATTACGCATATACATTCACTTGTCTAATAAAAATATGCAAGGTCAATCCAGATTTACCCACACGATAACCGAACCTGTATAATATTGAAATCACAGATACATTATCTATACGGGGATGATATTGAATAAGTGTCATAAATGTCCAATGTAACTACATCATATGCCACTTTTGGGGATAATCCATTCTCATGCCTATAGAACTAGGTGGAGGCAATGTCTAGTACTTGTTATCACTAAAACACTCACACATCAAGTATAGCTACTCACATGATAAATAGTTGAAGTGAATACATAATAATCCAAAAATGAAACTAATAAAAGGGTATTTTAGTGGTGTAATCATTCTTATACTTTCAAAGGTTAGAAAACCATTCCTCAATAAACATCATAAATAATCATTTCATTTTAATCAACTCATTTCAATAACATTTTACATTATTTAGAGCATATGTCAACTAAAACTTGAATTAGATAATAACCAAGCATTAAAAAGAATAATATCATAGTGACTATTGGCACATACATCAATGAATTAGCAATAACATCTTGATAACCACTAACACAAACATCATTGACTCTCATGAAATCATATCAAGATCAATATAGCCAAATATCCTCATATAAAACATAAACTATATATCATCATATATAACATCATGTCATATCACATAGAGTCATCATGTATGTATGATCATCACTAAATCACTAGTATTCTACCATTTACATCCATGGTTATATCAATATGAAAAAAAAGAATCATAATTGTACTAGGTGCATCTCACAATGCCAATAAAAAAATACAAACATACAAATAGTCATATTGTCACACCAAATAGCCTAGCTTATATAAAAATAGAAAAGAAAAAAATGCAATCATGATAGGCACTAAATGCCTCTTCAAATTCCTATCATTTCTTTTCTTGAATGCTGGTGCACATAGAATTTGGCATTACATACCATTTAGATTTTCTTGGAAGTTTCTAAATCCTTTTCAATAATTATTTTCTAAGAATATCATCTAATCATATATTTCCATGCGGCATTGTTACTTGGCATTTTGTAAACACACTCGTTAATTTCTCAATCTATGCATTCCATCTTTATTTCAAAACTGAAATTACTTCCTATGCCTCTAGATACTCAGTCAAGCCCAATGGTCGGGATGCTCCTACATCATTGGGATGGAGGTGGGCCTTTCAAATAAGTTATATATCTAAGTGTTATATTTGATTTACCCCATGTTTTAATTCTACATGGGTATCGATGATGGAAAAAGTTGGTAAGAAGATTTGTAAATAGAAAGATAATATCTTATCTATTGCATGAACATTTCAAGTGTTTCATAAAGTGTTTACCTATTTTCTTTATATTTCTCTTTTGCTTAATTTTCTCTCCTCACATTAATCATCTTGAGAAGTTTCTAAGATATTTCTATGGTCTAATGGTAGATCTACAAATAAAATGAATGTTCTTAGTTGGAAAATTTGTTATAGACATAGCAATAAGGGCGATATGAGGTTAGAATATATATATTATTCTTATAGGGTGTTTCTCTCATTATAAGTGGGTTATTAAAGCTCTTGATGGTTGGAATTAGTTTTGTTGACTTTTTTTTTTTTGAATTTAGTAATCATGTTAGGAGTATTGTGGTCTTTAGGTCCATCTAGAAAGGATGGGAGAAATCTAGGAGATGTCTAATTGAACTGGATGTCAAGATATCATTAATGATAATACTTTTCTCTTTACTTATTTATGGCAGTCTATTAAACTAAATTAAAAATCCTTTGTCCTCTATAGAGAATTGTATTCCCACAAATGATTTAAGAAAGAAACTAAATATCTTTCTCATACACTAAATTAGAAGAGAATTATTTGATGAGATTCTCTTAAGATTAGTTTTAACAATTTGTATAACCTATATAGAGAATTTATTCTATGATTATTATTTCTTTAGAGATGAATCGTCTAGTATTGGAAAGAAATTATTATCTTAATTTTTGGAATAACTTGTCCTAGTCATGTGAAAAATATTATGGATTGTGCTATCTAGAATATATATAGCATGATTTACATTATTCATAAATTAGAATTTCATTTTAACTTCTTCTAGGGGTAAATGATCTAAAATCTAGATAGTTCACCAAGTTTGATAATATTTGGTCAATTGTGATTGAGCCCAAAATATCATTTTTTAAATATGGTTTCTTATTAAAAACATTATTGTAGGCAGTGTTCTTAGTTTTAAGAATACAATGTTTCCTATGTGTGGATTAAATGAATCTTTGAACTATATATTTGTAATGTTAAGAAAAATTAATATCGAACTATTTCCTACATGTTTGTGTGGATAGTGTTCCTTTTATTTCATGGTTTGATGTCTTGTTTTGTAGTATTAAAATCTCTCTCAAAAGATTAGATATTTATTTAATAAACTCAAATTATTCTTGTTATCTAAGAACTTATAATTTGGACTGGGGGCTTGGCTCGATTAGGGAGAGCTTGCTTTCGTAAAGAACAAAGTCACGAGGTCTATTCTTGCCCCACCCCATGTGTTATTGGAGGACATGTTGCACCACTTTCACTTGTCACATTAAAATTTTTACTAGGCATACTACAATTTATAGGGGGGTTACCTTATTCCTATAGTCTAAAAAACAAAAATAATCTTGTCTTTTGTAGATTAACAAAATTTTGTATCTTTACTAAGGTAAAAGTGCGGTAGTTTCTAATTTCTAAAGAGAAGTCAAGTATTTTTCTTTATATGTAGGTTTGTTAGTAGGATATCTTATTTCAAGTAATAAAAAATATGTTATTAAAAAAAATTTTGTTAACAAAATTAAAAGTAAGGTGGATCAAGATCTTACAATTTTGGTTGTAAACATATAACTATAGTTTGTGTTGTTGATATTCAAGACAATGATAAAATGCCTATATCAACCTTTCTAGAATGGTGGGTAAAGAAATGCTTCATGTATATATGTATTAACCTAATTGATAGCACTTGAGACAAAATTAAGAAGGATAATTTAAACTAGATGTTATCATAAAATAGCGCTTTTATATGGGATATGCATATTTGGGCTCCTTGTTACTATGCTAGTCCCTTTTGATGCATTACAATGGATTATATAATTTAGCATAGTTTGTTCTTGATAGACCTTTTTTAATTATAATATAAAGATGGTTGGTTAAGCCTAGGTAATGATTTTTCTAATTATGTTAGACATTATACTTCTTTTGTGCTAACTAATGCTCTTTAACTCATATTTAAAGATATATTTATATTAAAAAAAAATTATTGTGTTTATATTATAAGTCCTAGTTCATTCTAAAATTAAATGCTACACTATAAAATGAAACATAATGGAAATGGGTAATTAGCTTTGTAAATGAAGAATGAATTCATTTATTAAAAATTCTTTGGTTTGATCACTACCTATTGTAAGAATTACATCTATCTATATGTGTTAATTCTTAAATTTGATCTTAAATTGGTTCTGTTGGAGCTCTAAATTTGGGCAAAATTTGGAGTCCTATATAGTGATAAAACCCTAAAAAATGGCCCCTTAAAATCCATGCCCAATAATTAATGGTGGATTACATGAAATGGGATAAAAAATTATATTAATTTTCAATTAAAAAGTTGAGAGATTATGGAAGGAAGCTATGTGACAAGAAAAATCAAAATTCTACGATCAAAGCCTTCAAAACATACTGGAATTTTGACCTGCTGCAAAGATGATGCCGACAGAGGCAGAAGATGGTCGAATTTTAAAAATCTAAAAAAGAACCAGTTCGGGAAAACAAATTTCCTATTTCTAGTAAAAATATTAGCTTCCCACAAGGTGTTTTGGTTTTTCAACCAAGCCCAAATCCGAAAGTTAGGTAATTATTTTTTAGTTAGTTTATTATTTTTTCAAAATAATTTGTAATAAGGGTTGTGTCTTTTCACCCTAAAGAGGTGTGAAAGCCACTCAAACACATATATATACATAATGTAAAATGTAGAGAGAAGACAACATACACAAAATACAATGAAGATTCTCAGAGAATAGAATTTGATCACAACTGCAATATGAACTCTAATGTACTATTTTTTCAACTTTAATAAAGATAAGTGCTCTTCTTTTTATTTGTGGTTATAAGTTATATGTTTTCAATTAGTCTTTCAGATTACTCTGTGAACTAGGGTATCCTAATGTGTTTTCTATTGAATGCATTCATTTATGATTAATTTGTACAATTTGAATAATGGTAGCATGGTCTAAGAACCTGTTACTGTTTCCTTTCGGGCTCTTAAGTTGGGTTAAAAACCATAGGACCTATTGTATAAGTTGTTTTAAATTGTGTTTCAATAGAATCTTGTAGGGTGATGGTCTCGCTTTATAGGAATGAGTTACCTTAAAACCATCTCTGATTGTATGTAGGATTGAAAGTTTTATGACTCTATAGCCCAAGTATTTAGAAGGCACTAATCTAACTATTATTTGGAAATTGTCATTTGGTTCATACATTTGTAGTTTATAGATCATTAAATCATTATTTCAAAAGCATTACTTTTAATTATTTAGTATAATCCATTTAGTCAAGTATTATACATAGAGATTTTTAGGAGATTAATTTCTTTCCTCAAAGGATCATTCATCGCCTTTGGAGGAACTTTGTTTGTTATGTACGCAGTTGTGCAACATAGAGAATTTGATAGTTTAAAGTGAATTTAGGCCTACCATCCTTGGCTTGATTAAGCCAGAATTGTAGAGGTATCAGTGTGTACCTGTCAGTTGGCCAAAAGTTATCAATCATTTTTGGGCACCAACAAATTGGTGACTCTACTAGCGAAGCTTTTAGTGAAAGACATTTTGCAGAATCTTTGGTTACGGTTGTGAGACTCTACTGGAGATGAAACTTAGAATTAGTTATGATTTTATCCTTCTTATGAAGAAGGTGGCGACTCTATTGAACAAAGAATTTCAGTTAGTGACTCTAATGAGGGAGAAAACTCAGAAGGAGATAGGAAGATAGCCTAGAAGGGATGATAAATTTTCCTTTCACAAAAATTTTCAAAAGGTTTTTGATTCTTTTTGATATCAAGCCTTTGGATCTTAGAAATTTTCAATGTAGTTTTAATGAATTGTTTTCACAACTTTCACAGAGGGTTCCTAAATTTTATGGAGATTATGATGAATCAGCTCTTGATCATTCGGATGTGTTTCATATATTCCTTGATAATTATGAGGTCCATACAAAAGATGATGCCATGAAATTATTTGCATGGTCACTAAAGAATAATGCAAGGGGAAAATATGAATCATTACCTGCACAATGCATTTAATCATGGATGCAATTTGAACAATGGTTCCTTGATGTATTCCATGACAGGGATGAATCAGGCATGTCTCCCTTGAATGCATTCATTGCTTTAGAATGGTATGATAATGAAAATGTGGTGAGTTTGTTTATGAGGATGATTGATATTTTTTGTAAAATACCTTCTGATATCAAGCCAAGTTTTTCAAACAAAATACACAGTTTAGGAGTAACTCATGAGCAACTAAAGCTTATTCTTGAAATTGCATAGGAAGATGTAATGGAAGAAAATGATAAGGTTACAAAAAGTGGCAGAAAAACCTAATGATACTCTAAATTTAGATGAACAAGAGAATTCAAATCAGATTGAAGAAGAATTTGTACATGATGAGATGTGTATGGAAACATGTATCAATGACCATGATGATGAGGAAGAAAACCTTCTCGATACAAGAGAAATTTCATCTTTACTAGACATAGAATACCAAAGACACACTGAGAAGAATGGTCCAAATTTTTTCTCAATCCACCATGGTAAGGAGGTAGACAGATCAACCCATATTCAGGAGAAATCAAATTATGGAGATGAAATAGAACTGCATGAACAAGAGGAAGTTTCAGGAGATAATGTCAATGAAGATGTTAGTCTTGTTGATGAAAAACTTGATGATCCAAATGAAAATTCTCATGAATGTATGCTTGAATTCTCTATATTCCTAAATCTATTGTTTGAAGAGGAAGTAGATGAAGATATCTCTAATTTCTCTATGTTATTGAATCCATTATTTGAAGAGGATCTTTTATGCAATGGAATCCATCAACATCAGAATGAAGATAATAGTCCTAATTTTAAAGTTGATGAAACTCATGAAGTGCATTCAGAGGGTGAGATATTTTGGAGTTCATCTTTTGAGCCAGAGGTACACCAAACATATGAAGATGAGATGGAATCAGCTAGACATAATGAAGAGAATGTGTTGAAGCATAGTTCTAAAAATTTTCAAAATGTCCCAGCTGATCAAACTCTTGGTGAGAGAGAGTTTGTACTTCTTAAAGATAAGCTATTCTTGAAGCCTTTTGGTGAGAAGAAAAAATATCCAAAACATAGAGATGGGACAGATTGTGAACAAGAAGGTATCCTGAAAAAGAAGACTAACCTAGAGGTTTGTATGATTAACCAAAATCTTCTATTCAATAAGGATTACAATGGACCTAATGATTTCTCAAGGGCTAAACATAGATTGGATTCCAAAGATCGTATTGATGAAGCGATGAGAATTTTCTATAAGGATGACATGTGTAATGTAGTAAGGTTAAAAGTGTTATGTGATCAAAATCAAGTGTTCGATAGAGGAAAAGATCAATGTTCAATTTTTTGGGGCCTGGGGCCACCCAATTTTCTTCACATAAGATTAGTACAGATACTTGGTCTGCTTCTACAGGGATAGCTGGAATCTCGCTATGCTCACATGGAGCATACATCCCCAGAAAGAGCTTGTTGGAACTCTAAATTTGGGCAAAATTTGGAGTCCTATATAGTGATAAAACCCTAAAAAATGGCCTCTTAAAATCCATGCCCAATAACCAATGGTGGATTACATGAAATGGGATAGAAAATTATATTAATTTTCAATTAAAAATTTGAGAGATTATGGAAGGAAGCTATGTGACAAGAACAATCAAAATTATATGATCAAAGCCTTTAGAAAATGCTGGAATTTCGACCCGCTGAGAAGATGATGCTGATAGAGGCAAAAGATGGTCAAATTTTAAAAATCTAAAAAAGACCCAGTTCGAAAATCAAAATTTCCTATTTCCAACAAAAATCTTAGCTTTCTACAAGGTGTTTTAGTTTTTTAACCAAGCCCAAATCTGAAAGTTAGGTAGTTATTTTTTAGTTAGTTTATTATTTTTTCAAAATAATTTGTAATAAGGGTTGTGTCTTTTCACCCTAAAGAGGTGTGAAAGCCACTCAAACACACACACACACACACACACACACATATATATATATATATATATATATATATATATATATATATATATATATATATATATATATATATATATATATATATATATATATATATATATATATATATATATATATATATATAATGAAGATTCTCATAGAATAGAATTTGATCACAACTCCAATATGAACTCTAATGTACTATTTTTTCAACTTGAATAAAGATAAGTGCTCTTCTTTTTATTTGTGGTTATAAGTTATATGTTTTCAATTAGTCTTTTAGATTACTCTGTGAACCAAAGTATCCTACTGTGTTTTCTATTTGATGCATTCATTTATGATTAATTTGTACAATTTGAATAATGGTAGCATGGTCTCAAAACCTGTTACTGTTTCCTTTCGGGCTCTTAAGTTGGGTTAAAAATCATAGGACCTATTGTATAAGTTGTTTTAAATTGTGTTTCAATAGAAGCTTGCAGGGTGATGGTCTCGCTTTACAGGAGTGAGTTACCTTAAAACCGTCTCTGATTGTATGTAGGATTGAAAGTTTTATGACTCTATAGCCCAACTATTTAGAAGGCACTGATCTAACTATTATTTGGAAATTGTCATTTGGTTCATACATTTGTAGTTTATAGATCATTAAATCATTATTTCACAAGCATTACTTTTAATTATTTAGTATAATACATTTAGTCAAGTATTATAGAATAGATATTTTTAGGAGATTAATTTCTTTCTTCAAAGGATCATTCACCGCCTTTGGAGCAACTTTGTTTGTTATGGACACAGTTGTACAACATAGAGAATTTGAGAGTTTAAAGTGAATTTAGGCCTACCAGTCTTGGCTTGATTAAGCCAGAATTGCAGAGGTATCAGTGTGTATCTATCAGTTGGCCAAAAGTGATCCATCATTTTTGGGCACCAACAAGTTCCTTTCTGGGATTGGATCTATAAGTATAAGCCTCATCTATAGTTGTGGATTTATCTTCTATCTATAAACTCAACCATCCTTTGTGAGATTCTCCACTCCTTTTCTCACATTATTAATTTGTTAAATTTTTCTTCTCATTGTAGATGTCTAAGACTAGTGATATTTAGAAATGCCTTTAGAAAATTATTATTAATATTAGAAGGGGACATGTTCTATTGGTTAAACTTATTGAAAAATTAGGTAAATAATTTTGATACTCTTCAAGAATACATATGCTTGTAGGATAATCATGAATATCTAGATTTTACTAAACAACTTGAAGAGTTTGCCTCCCTTGATGCAAATAATACATGAACATTTCTTCAAAGCTAAAAGTATATGACACATGAATGTAATTGAATTCCCTTAAATAAATTATCATATACAACTAAATCATGTAAATTAATACTTGGTCAACCAAAGATCAAAAAATAAAGTGCGAAAATTGACTAATATTCCAATTTAACATCTAAATAGTTGATAATTAAGTCCACAACAATGTAAATTACCTTCGATATGAAAATTGTCAAATCTAAATGGATAGCACTTAAGTTAAGGCTAGTGTACAAAGAAATTTAATAAATACAAATCTTGAATGATTATATTAGATTGCAATACATATAAGAATGGTCGAACTTTACACAAGATCGTGTCATTTTATAATATATACATTTATTAATACATTCTCTCAAAATAGCCAAAAAATATTTAAAACTAACAAACAAATATACAAACTTTACCATTACAATAAGTTCTCAATTAGAAAATAAAATGATTAATATTATAAAATGTTAACATTGAATAATTAATAGAACTAAAAATAAACAACATGCATATCTCCTTTATGCTCACAATTTCAAATGTGCAATAAATAGTGTCACAATATTCTATATTTATTATAAGTATCACAATCTAAACATTATTTGATCTCCTCACAATATACTATCTACTACAAAATACAACACATGGACATTATTATTATCTAGTTGGCTAGCAAACAAAATAACAATATTTACAAAAACCTAGGAAGTAGATGTAGATGAACCTCCATTGCTCCCTGAACTGGCCATGTTTGTACCCCTTGAATTGTCAAGAAAAGGTGATATGTCTATTGGTAAATGGGGAGTATTAAGGGTACCAAGAAATGCACCTTTGATCATATTTAATCGATCAACTATCTCATTCATATCAGGTCGCTCTTGAGGTGACTCTCTAGTGCAAAACAACCCAATTTGTAGAAATTGGGTAAGGCACTCTATTACCATTGATGTCTTTGATTCATGAGCATCTACAAGCAAAAAATTATCCACCACATCTGATATTGCATTTGGAAAATGCATTTCTATCCATTTTTGTATATTGAGCCCTTCAGTGAACATATCATCTGTTGGTCTCCTCCTTGTTAATAACTCTAGAATTAAAATTCCATAACTATATACATCTCCTTTTGTAGTAAGCTTTCCACCTATTCCATACTCTATAAAACCAAATAAACATGGATCAAAGACTCTTAAGTAATTTGAAGCATTCGATAGTTTATAAGATAAAGAAAATCAACAAAATGCATAATACAATAATGAGAAATCTTACCTGGTGCAATATAGCCAATAGATCCTTTAAGTGCATCTGTAGAAGTCAAAGAATCTAAAGAATTACCAAAAATAATATTGGAAAGGCCAAAATCTGCTATGCATGCAGTCATGTCGTTTCCCAGTAGGACATTGTTGGGCTTCAGGTCACAATGAATCACTTGAATAAAGCAATAGTGATGAAGATATGCCATTCCTTCTGCTATCTCTATTGCTATCCTTATTCGATCACTCAAATTTAATCTGCATATAGCACCTTCTGGATGATATAAACATCTCTCTAAACTTCCATTTGACATGAATGGAAGAATAAAGGCTTTAAAATCAAGGTTGGAGCATGCTGAAATGATTTTAATTACATTGCGATGTCGAACTCTCTTTAATACATTGCATTCTTTGCTGAAACTTTGGTGAGCATGTTCGTCTTGCAAATTGAGAACTTTAACAGCAATATTTGTACCATTCTTGAGAATCCCTTTATAAACTGACCCAAAACTACCAATTCCTAAAAGATTTTCATCACTAAATCCACTAGTTGCAGCTACAAGTTCTTCATATGAAATTCTTGGAGGCCATACTATGAGAGAAGGGGTACTAGAACGTTTGTATGTTATATAGGAAAATACTACCAATAAAAGAGACATAATCAAAATTGCAATGCCTACTACAACAGGAATAATCACCTTTTTGGAGACTGATGGTTGTTTGTGATTAGAATGGGAGCATGGCGGCAAGTTTATCCATCCACCACAGAGGCCAAGATTTCCCATAATTTCTGAGGCATCAAGTGTTGCAAAAGCTCCTCCCTTTGGGACCTCTCCAGTTAGCCTGTTTGAAGAGAGATTGAGATGCTGGAGCATTTTCATCTTTGTGAAAGCCACCGGTATCATTCCTGACAAATTATTGTGAGAAAGATCCATGTACTGCAGACTTTGAAGCTCTATCAGTGATACAGGGATTGGCCCCTCAAATGCATTCCAACAAAGATTCAGATATTCCAAGCCCTTGCAGCTTGCTAGTGCACTAGGAATGGCACCCGAGAAATTGTTTTGAGAAACATCTATAGCTAGAACCATAACCATTTTGCTCATTTCCAAAATAGAACCTTGCAAGAAATTGTTGGAAACATTGAAATAAAATAGGAGATTCGGCAGACCTGCAACTTCAGGAGGTATATTTCCCATTAGTTTGTTGTGTGAAAAGTCCACCGCCTCCAATGTCTGGCATCTCCCTAAACTGTCAGGTATTTTGCCCGACAGTTGATTGTGATGAAGTAAAAGGTATCTTAATTGTGGAAGGTCGCCAAGACTATCTGGAATTTGCCCTGAAAGTAGGTTCTTACCGAGTGCCAAAACTCCCAGCCTTTTTGATTGGCCAAAACTTTCTGGAATTCTTCCATGTAAATTGTTTTTCCCCAGATATAATCTTTCCAGATTTGGAAGTTTACCGAGTGAGAATGGAATGGTCCCATTCAATCGGTTGCTTGAAAGACTTAAGAATGTCAAGTTTGTGAGGTTGCCAATCTCATCTGGTATGATTCCCCCAATTTCATTTGAATCCAATCGTAAATATGAGAGTGAAGTTGAAAGATGACCAACTGAAGTGGGCAAGACACCAGTGAGATGGTTAGTTCCCAAATCAAGTGTTTTCAAGCTGGAGCAATTAGTTAACACTGTTAGAATAGACAAACCATTGCTTCCACTCACAAATTGATTTCCCCACAAACTTAACCATCTCAACTTCTGCATATTACCAAATTCCAGGGGCACTGTGCCACTCAGTTGGTTGATCTCCAACTCCAGCACTTCCAGCTGAGTCCAATTCCCCACCGAGCGGGGTATTTCTCCACTGAGTTGATTTTGCCACAAATACACTTCTCTCAACTCTGACAGCCTTCCAAACTCCCATGTAATTGGGCCAGTTAAGTGGCAAACATAGAGTATCAAAATTTGGAGATGAGTGCAATTTACAAGGGCAGCGGGGATGGACCCTATCAAGTTGTTGAAGCCAAGATTAAGCCAGTTTAGCTGACTAAGCATACCCAACTCAGCAGGAATACCACCTTGGAGTGTATTCTCGGCCAAATGAAGGATTCTTAAATGGGACATGTTTCCTAAGAAAGGTGGGATAATACCTGTCAATTCGTTTCCTCCTAATCTTATGGTTTCTAAATTTGAAAGAAGACTAAACTCAGGAGGAATACTTCCACTTAAGTTGTTAAGAGACAAACGAAGCCTTCTCAAGCGGAAGAGCCTTCCCAGCTGATATGGGATATGACCCTGAAAACTATTATTGTGTAGATCAAGTACTCTGAGGAAGGAAAGATTTCCAAGAAAGGGAGATATAGTTCCAACTAATCCCATACCAGTGAGATTCAAGGAAACGACACGCTGTCGACGAGAAGAGCAGGTAATGGCAGGCCAAGTACAGAAGGAGTGATTGGGAGACCAATGGAGGAAGAAATTGAATGGATCGACAGAGACAGCAGCTTTGAAAGCGAGGAGAGCATGTTCATCAGAATGATAAGAAGGCTGTGCAGAATGAGCAGGCATCATCATATGCGTAGAAAGACAGAGAAAGAGTAGCAGAGGAAGCAGCATCACCATCTTCATCCTGAGCTTGCCCACGTAAACACCCAACACAAAATGAAATAGTTGGTATGGTGAATGATCCAGTTGGGTTCGCTTTTATATTTGTCGTAAAGATGATCTGATTTGTTATTCAGATGACGTTCAAAGTAGAGTCTTGCGATTCAAAGATGATCTGTCGAAAATTGAAATGCTTTTCTTTTGCTTTGGAAAAAACTCGGAAAATTTGAAGGAGTGATTCTTTTCTCCACTTGATTTTCTTTGGCTTAAAGTAGAGTTGGAAAAGACAATCCTCCCATTTGGAATAGCTTTTGAAAGGGCTGAAGATGAGCTGCACATGCTTCTGTCTATTCTTGGAGTCGTATCTTCTGTTTTTTACTGTAATTTTCTTCACCTTGCGAGAAGACTCATTGTTTTGACCAGTTTCAGACAAAACTGAGGTGTTTAAAAAGGCCAAAGAGTACGATAAGTGAAATGCAGATGATCTGTCACTGGCTATTTAGGTAGCGCATTATGAAAAGTGAAATGCTTTTCTTTCGCTTCGGAAAAATTTCGGAAAATTTGTACGAGACTTTGTAACGATAGATTCTTTTCTCCACTTGATTTCCTTTATTACGCTGACAAGACGATCAAACCAATCTAGATCATTCGTTCACCGTTCTTCATCATTGGACAAAAGTTTATCGTGAATAATGATCACAAACAAAACTAAATGAAAAAAATCCGACTGTCCTGTGTTTGTCTCCTCCGATTCACCACGACACTCTGTGTTCATCACAATGATCATAATAAATATTACGGTGATACATTTTGCACATAAAATAGAATAGCCAGAATAAAACTCGGCATACATGTCAATTAACACTGAATGGAGAATAAAAAATAAAATTACTAGTATTAAGTACTGATATATATATATATATATTTTATTCTTATGCTAAAAGTTTGAAAAATCAGCCAGTCGCAATTTTATAGATTTGTAAACTCGAATCATTAAATTATTATTATTATACAATTTAAATATAATTATTTGAAATTTTTTGTATGCAACGTTTAAACAAGATATAAGATATTTAAAATATTTTTCTGAAGAGTTATTAGTTTTTAATATGGCAATTTTAAGTAATTATATCATTAATTTATTTAACAATATTAATTTCTAACAATAAATTTATTCTAATTTTTTATTTTTAAAAATTATTGTAGAATATTTTCAGTGTGATTAAATTTTTCTATTATTTTATTGTATAGTAGTCACGTCTATTAATATGATTCGTTAATTAAATCTTAATAGATTGTTTAAAATATATTATTTTTATTTATTTTCCAAAATTAGTAGTTTAAGCAATTATTTTTTAATATATACATGACAAAAATGTCTTGTTATTTCAAGTGTTAATAAATTTTAAAATAGTATTACAATTTTTTATTTTTTATTTTTTAAAAAATTGATTAGAATTAATCTATCTCTCCCCTCTTCAACTTATATCTATCCCTCCCTCTAGTAATGGAGTCAAATTAATTTATTTTTTAGAGGGTTTGTTACAATCATGTTTAGATTCTTGTTATTAGATGCATAGTTAATTTCAAGCTATCACTTCTCTATTGACATCTCTATTACAACGAAATGATTTGTTAAATGCCCTAAACATACATTGATTATTTTACCACTAGAAATCTTCGCATGATCATTGTATTTGAGTCAATCAGCCTTCCAAACTTCAAATACAAAAAGTAAATGGCTCTTCTTCTACTTTGAGTAAAACTTGGGAAAATTTAATGACAAAACTTCAAATACAAAAAGCAAATGGCTCTTCTACTTTGAGTAAAATTGGGGAAAATTTAATGAGAGAAAGCAGCTTGATTAAGAGATCAACGGTGTGGAGTTTAGCAGACATCTTTCATTAGTTTTTGTCAAAAAAGAGTTGTCCTCCTTACTAAACCTTAGTTCTCCAATAGATTTTATTAACTAATAAAAACTAGTCTTTTTATTAAAGAACATCTTGCAATAAGTTTTTATTGGTTAGTAAAGTCTATAGTGGTCTAAGTTACGTTTTTAGAGTAGGGAACTAGGTTTAGTCTTACCAAATGTTGACTTGAGTTTAAGCAAGTTTATATGAAAAGTAAGGAAAAGATGCAAAAAGAAGAAAGGATTGGTGACAGGAGAAAGGATTGGTGTATGAATATATTTGTTGCACTTTATATTCATATGTCAACCTTAAACCCAAGTCTCACAAAAGGGTAAAATTTGTAGCATCTGCATTTAGACTATGGCAAAGGTTGTAGAGTCTGCATTTAAACCTGCCAACTAGATTTGCTTGAAAGTTTTAGAAGCCTTCGAAACAAATATTTTTTTGCGAATATCCTGCAATCAAAAATTTTGTGAACTCAGATTTCTTTGGGGGTCGTATTCCGTCGAATGGTTCACGTGTCCCAACTTCCACATTTTGCTGATATCTACATGTGACAAAATTACAAAGATTACATCTGACAAAATTCCGGTGGGTAACCTGTTCCTATGTGAACACATTTCTATGAAGCACTATGTCAAATAGTTCGCATCCCTGTCCACATTTTGCAAACATGTCTAGCAGAGCAAGGTGTGCTTTCACTAAAGAAGGAATTAGAGATGAGAGCAACATCTGACAAATTTATGTACTACAGGCCAGTAAATTTTGAAATTATGCGCATCAAGCAAACAACTTCTTTTAGGGTCGTTTGGTTGCTAGAATTAACTTGGAATAGGAAAATGGGAATAGGAAAATTGGCATAAGTTAATTTCCATTTTGGTCCAAAATGAGATTTAATCTAATTCCAAGTTCTGAAAGGAATCGGATTAATTCTCATTTTGGACCCAAATTGGAATTAACTTATGCCAATTTTCCTATTCCCGTTTTCCTATTCCAGCTTAATTTCAACAACCAAACACGTTAACGATGAACTGAAGATGGGGATGAATCATGACTAAGCCCACATGAGCCACCTTGTTCAACTTTTGATAGTTAATGCACAAACGAAGTGATCTATCCTCCTTAACAAAGATGAGTGGTGCTCCCTAAGGGGAAACACTGGGACGAATATAGCCCTTGTTAAAAACTTTTCTGACTAAAAATGAAGCTCACTCAAATCTTGAGTATTTACATGATATAGTGCCTATGAAATAGGCTCTACTCCAAGAATGAGATTAATACAAAAATATATTTCTTGACTACACAACATGCCTAGAAGCTCACTTAGGAACATATCAAAAAATCTCAAAGAAGTGGGTGATAATCAAGAGACACCTATAAAATCTCCTTCCTATCAAGGTCACTAACAATGGTGGAAAACAACTATCATCCCTATTGCATAATCTGCTTCATTTAGGTGGTTGATATTAGGCAAAGTGAAATAGGTCTTTGGACCCTTACAAGCTCAACACACCCATTTCTATCATCCAAAGACTATACCAACTTGTGTTGACAATCTATACACACTTGGTGGGAAGCTAACCAATCCATACCAAAAACAATGCCATAAGAACCCAAGGGTGGGATATGAAGATCAATGGTGATAGTGAAGGTACCTAAATCCAACACAGAACCACAAAACAAGGAGTCCACTACCACTCTAGTGATGAAGGGTGCTCCCCTTAATACAACAAACACATAACAAAAACAACAACAATTTGCAAGAACAGAAAATGGGCTTCTTATTATCTCCACAAATGTGAAATTACAAATTTTCAGAATTACAATATGCAAAGCCACATGTGCATTTCTCTTACAATATTCTGTAGGAAAAAGTCTAGAATCATTACCCATATCTACCCAGAACTACCCTAGACAACACTATGGGCCTTCTTTATATAGGCAATTTTCACTGCCTGAGAAGGTTCTAGAAATTTAGCCTTTAAGGCCGACCAAACTTAGAATTATTTTATTTTTCAATTTATTACATCAAAGTCAACTCAAAATAACTTTTGAAACCCAAACATAAATTTTGAAGGAAATCTATTTTCCACCATTTTAGGTGGCCTAACTTCCGGAGACCATAAGTCATCACCCATTGACCCGATTGACTATGATGACCCAATTTTAGAAAGAGCGCAAGGTGCTCTACAGTGTCTCACTTGTGCAAGCTCCAATCAGCTGAAGTTTTGACCTCATTCAAGGCCTCTAAAGCCTTCAAAACTGAGTTCAAAGTTTTTGTACCCTGCTGCCAATACTGAAAATTTTAAATAACTTCAAAACTAGACTTGATCTGGCAATGAAACTTTACTGGCATGTTGATATGACCAAAATGAACCTCCACTTGTGAAACATAAATAGAAGCTCTGCACAAGATAGCCCTTATAGAAAAGAAACTAGAAATATTTTTGGGTGATGCAAGATTACTCTTACACCCAAGATGCTCTTGCATTAGACACCCATGGTAATTTGAGAAGTGACCCCGTCACATCTCAGGTGTGAAGAGGAAAACCAAGATGGTTAACCTCCTCCCTTGTCAACCATGATGAATCTTCAATAGGTTGTCCTTTCTATTTGACCAAATATTCTTTATATGTCATTTTCCTTTTGCATCTTCCAACATGACTATCTGTATATCCTCAATCTCCTTGATAGCTGAACTAGTTGTTGGAATACTCCACTGTGCTTCTGTGATCTCATCTTCAACACCTCCTTCATGATACTCTGTCAAATCTAAAATGTTAAATGCTGGTGAAATATTCAGCTCAGTAGGCAACTCGACCTCATAGGCATTTCCTAAATCATGTTTCTTCAGTATCTTACATGGCCCAAAATTCTTCATTTTCAGCTTGTTGTATGTACCAACTAGAAATCGCTCATTTTGCAAATGAACGATGACTTCATTTCCAACCTAAAATTCTTTATGCCTCATTTTCTCATCTACCTTAGCCTTATACTATGCATTCATCTCCAACCAAACATCTCAACAAATTTTCCAAACTCCTATTCACCACCTCTGTCTGTCCATCAGTCCGCAGATGATGTGATGAACTAAACTTAAAATTTGCCTTCAACTTCTTCCATAATGTGCACCAAAAATATCCAACAAACTTGGTGTCTTGATCTGAAACTATGCTCTTTGAAAAACCATGTAGTCTCACTACTTCTCAAAAAAATAATTATGCAACATGAATAGCATCATTAGTCTTCTTGCAGGGAATGAAATGTTTCATCTTCAAAAATTTGTCAACTACCACAAAAATTGAATCATGTCCCCGCTGAGTCCTCGGTAAACCAAGCACAAAGTCCATACTGATATCCTCCCAAGGCTTCTCTTGTACAGCCAATGGCTGATACAACCCTGTATTCTGCTTCACTCCTTTCATCATCTAACATAATCTACAACTCTGCACAAACTTCTTGACATCTTGCTGCAACTGTGGCCAATAATAATTCTCAGTAACCAAAGCAAGGGTTTTATCATGACCAAAATGTCCAGCCAATCCTCCGCTATACTTCTCCTTGATGAGATTCTCCCTCATAGAACTTTGTGGAATGCACAACTGACTCCCTCTGAATAGCATATCATCTTGAATGATGAAATCTAACTACTTGATTCTGTCTAGAGTAATAAGTTCTTTACAAGCTTTCCAAGCTTCTCCAAAATTAGGATCCTCTGGATACAAATTCTTGAGTTCCTTGAACCTAACCACCTCAATCTGCATCACTATCAGTAATAGTTGCCTTCTACTAGGCACATCTACAACCCTGTTAGACTTTTCACTCATGTGTTTCAAAACAAATGTATAACTCTGCAAAAACTCAACCCAATTCAAATGTCTTTGATTCAACTTTCCTTAACTATTAAAATATTGCAAAGCTTGATGATCAGTATACAAAACAAACTCCTTAGGAAGGAGATAGTGTCTCCACTTCTTCAATGCATGAACTATAGCATAAAATTCTTGATCATAAATAGATTATTTTCTCTTGGCATCATTTAACTTCTCACTGAAATAAGCAACAGGTTTACCTTCTTGGCTCATAATAGCTCCTATTTTAGTACCACTAGCATCACAGTCTACTTGAAATGCCTTATTAAAATCTGGAACTGGTAAAATAGGTTGTTCTATAACTTTCTATTTCAACGGTTTAAAACTCTTATCTACCCCATTACTCCACTTAAACTCTTTTCTATCCCCTCTGATTATTTCAGTCAAGGGTCTACAACTACTACTAAAATTTTTGATAAAATTCCTATAAACTCTAGCCAAACTATGAAAAGATCTTACCTCAGTAGCACTCCTTGGAGTAGGCCATTTAAGGATAGCCTATACTTTCTCTGGGTCCATTTTTAGACCTTCTGCTAAAACTACAAATCCTAGATACACTAATTCCTTCTTCACAAAACTACACTTCTTCAAATTAATCAACAATTTCTCTTCCCTTAACTTCTCAAACACCCTACGAATATGCATCATATGCTCTTCCAATGTCTTACTGAAGATCAAAATATTATCTAGGTAAACAATGGAAAACTTACCTAGAAATTCTTTCAGAACCTCGTTCATGAGCCACATGAAAGTGCTTGGTGCATTGATTAGCCCAAAAAGCATGACTAACCACTCATACAATCCTTCCTTTGTCTTGAAGGTAGCCTTCTATTCATCTCCTTCTCTAATCTGAATCTGATGATATCCACTATTCAGATCTATCTTTGAGAAATACACAGCTCCACTCAAACAGTCCATAATATCATCCATTCATAGTAATGGAAACCTATACTTGATTGTGATCTTGTTTATTGCTCTAGAGTCTATATACATCCTCCATTCTCCATTCTTCTTTGGTGCTAATACTACTGGTACAACACATGGACTCAGGCTCTCTCGAATGAACCCCTTCTATAACAATTCATGGACTTGTCTATTTAACTCTTCATGACTTTCTTGTGGTGTCATTCTATGTGCTGCCTTTTTTGGAAAATTGGCTCTTAGAATCAAGTCTATCTGATGACTAATATTCCTTACTAGTGGTAATCCATCAGGTAGATTATCGGATACAATATTTTGAAACTCATTCAAAAAATTTGTAATTTCTACAAGTACATCTTATACTTCCTCTTTACCACCTTTTGGAATTAAAGAAAAATACATATGCTCATGTCTCATACCATCTAGGAACTTTCTTCCATCAACAAAATTTATTCTTGCATTACCACATACCTTTTCTTCTATTTCATTCAATGGCTTTAGCTTATGTTGCACTCCATCCTTCATTAGGGAATAGGTATTCGCATGACCATCATGTACAACATGCCTGTCAAACTGCCATGGTCTACCCATCAACATATGACATGCATCCATAGATATGATATCACATAATACCTCATCATGGTATCCACCAATCTTGAACTTCACTAGGAACTGTTCATTGACCATGACATTATGGTCATCCTACACCCAAGTGATCCGGTATGGATGTGAGTGTTTCTGTCTCTTGAGCTTCAACTTTGTGACCATCTCTTTTGACACCAAATTGTTAGTGCTTCCACTATCAATAATCATATCACAACATTTACCCTCACACTTGCATCTGGTGCAAAACAAGCTCCTCCTTTTCTCAGGTTCATTCTCACCACTCAGCAGGACTCTTCTATTAATTAGCCTTTCTCCTCTTTCAGCATCTTCAGAATGTGATGATCTGGCATCTTCATCTACATATGCAAATCTAGCCTGGTCTTCATTTCTCTTGTCTGTTCTTCCTCCTGGTTCAGAATTTCACCTTCTCCTTCTTGATCAAAATTTCTTTCTTTGGCTTCATCCTCGCTTTTGTCTTTGACATTAAGAGTCATTCCTCTACTACTCTCTTCTTGCAATGCTAGCACTTGTCTCTACAGTGCTCTAACCTTGGGTGTTACAACACTAGCTCTTCCACCATGTTCCCTTTGTGGAGGTATTTTCGTGTTGCTCATTGAAACCCTAACCACGGTTTTGGTGAAAACTACCTCACATTCGGTGATCTTTTTACACACTCAAGAACTCCTGCTTTGATACCACTTGATGAAGGGCGCTCCCCTTAATACCACATACACATAACATAAATAGAGAAACAACAACAATTTGTAAGAATAGAAAATGGGCTTCTTATTATATCCACAAATGTGGAATTACAAATTCTTAGAATTACGATATGCAAAGCCACATGGACATTTCCCTTAGAAGATTTTGTAGGACAAAGCCTTGAATCATTACCCAGATCTACCCAGAACTGCCCTAGATAACACTACGGGCTTTCTTTATATAGGAAATTTCTACCACCCAAGAAGGTTCCATAAATTTATCCCTTAAGGCTGACTAAACTTAGAATTATTTTATTTTTCAATTTATTACATCAAAGTCAGCTCAAAATAAATTTTTAAACCCAAACAAAAATTTTGAAGGAAATTTATTTTTCGCCATTTCAGGTGGCCCAACTTTCGGAGACCATAAGTCATCACCCATTGACCTGATTGACTATTATGACCCCATTTTGGAAAGGGCGCAAGGTGCTCTATAGTGCCTGACTCACACAAGCTCTAGTTAGCTGAAGTTTCGATCTCATCCAGGTCCTCTAAAGCCTTCAAAACTGAGTTCAAAGTTTTCTACCCTACTGCCAATACCAAAATTTTTCAATAACTTCAAAACTAGACTTGATCTGGCAATGAAACTTTACTGATAGGCTGATATGACCAAAATGAACCTCCACTTGTGAAATCAAAACATTCCGAGATCGCATGACCAACTTAGTAAAAATATCAAGTTTCCATATATAGCAGCTCTACCCAAGATAGTTGTTATAGAAAAGAAACTAGAAATATTTTTGGGTGATGCAAGATTGCTCTTACACTTAGGATTCTCTTGCATCATCTAGAATGTGTGGCTAGCTGAACCTACCAACTATCAATCTGTCATTCTACCACTATTCCACACCACTCCACAAGTAAGGTGAAAAAAAGGAATATAAATCACTAGAATCATAAAATAAAGTAATATAAATCACTATAATCAAACAAGATAGGAGGTATATATACCACATAACACACCTATAGTCTCAACAATGGAACTTTGATGCTTAGTTTGAGAGTTATCAACCATCACAAATAACCTATGGGATCTACCTGCATCCACTACTATAGGCTCAAAAGTGGTCGACCTCTAACTAGCTCCTATAAGTTCCCTCTAAGGATGTTGAGATAGCCTATGACCATGTTGGGCACAAGTAAAATATCCCCATGAATGATAGTCATGGCATGTAGATGATGGACTCGACTAATGAAAAATATCTCTAATAGCACTTTGTTGTGTACCTTAAGATGGTTGACTATGCTATGGTTTCTTATTATGGTACCAATTACAACCTCTATGCACTTGGATACCTAAACCATGACCACTTCAATGACCTTGAGAAGGCCTTTGTCTATGTTACTACTAGAAAATTATCCTAGGAGATGTAAAATATGTCTTGGAAAATCATGAGGTCTTTGTATAAGTACCTTATGCACTTAATCTATGGATATTCATTGTTGAACTATACTCTTGTCCTACCTCTAAGACCCATAACTATGTTCTCCTCAACTACTCTCACCTTCTCTATGGTGACTACCAGAGTCCAAGGAAGAAAAAGTCCAACATCACCACTGATATGAGCATTAGGGCCCCAAACAAATTATTGCATTCAACATAGGTTCATTTTTTATGATAAGTTAGCATACTACCTTAGCTTGAAGAACCTATCCTCATATTGATATATTGTCATGGACCCCTAACAAAGATGGTGAAAAATCATCAATATATTTTCAATGGTAATGGTTAGAAAGGAAACTTGCATGGAACTATTCCTCAAATATCTCCCATGAAATAGTAGTGATATCTAGTTAGAGGTTTTTCTCCTCAATATGCCACCAAGAAGACATAAAACTTTGAAGGTCCATGATGGGATAGAAAATTCTAATGTTTATTGAACACGAATGGATGACGAAGTAATACTCAAGAACTATAAGACAATTATTGGCCTCTATACCACTATCTGATCTATCAAAAGTGGGTGGATGTGACCTCAAAAGGTCATTGATGTTCCCTATAAGAATAGAATCCTTATCCATTGTTGCCCTCTCTCTCTCTTGAGACTTTCAGGGTACAACAACACTCATGCTCTTTCTTATCCTCTCAATCACCACAATTGGATAACTAAAACTACCAATGGTGAGATGCCTCCTATCAATGTCCCAACCAAGTAATAAGATCCTAGAGTAATTATTATCTCACAAGATTTCACCTTATTGAGCTTGAAAATTAGTTGCCTTATGACACACAGGAACACATTAAGGTTGTGGGTAACCAATTATAGAGATAGACCTCTAGATAAGAATGATTCCTTTTGGGACTCAACTATATGGAGGTCCCTATGGAGAAAATATTTTATGGGGGGGGCGAGGTAGGGAATTTAGTCTTTGCAGATGCAATGAATTCATGGGTTAATGAGAAGTCGTATTACAATTATGAACTGAATACATGCACTCAAGTGAAATAGTGTGGGCATTATCCTCAAGTGGTGTCGAGAAATACGCAAAAATTTGGGTGTGCTCATGTTAAATGTGTTAATGGTGTGATTTTCATCATTTGCAATTACAACCCACCTAAGAGTTGGAATGGGTAGAGGTCGTACTTGACTTCGCCCTTCACATCTATTTCCTCTTTCTAGTGTTAATGGCCTCTCAATAAGACATATTGGCCTCTTATATAAATGGGTCAATGAATGAATGAAGTTTAATCATTGTTAGGATTTTTTATTTGCTTAAAATAATGGCTAGCATGTAGTTTGTCTTTTCTTTTCTAAAGTGGTGAGGGCCCTCATAAAGCAATAGAAGAATTCCTTCTAAACTAAGGAAAAATATTGTTTTAGACTTTTGAATTAAAAGGAAAATTATGATTTAAAATTGGTAACAACCCTCTCATGTTAAGTAATGGTAAAGAAATAAAAGACTTCCTTCTAAACAGAGGGAAAATAATATTTTAGACTTTTGAATAAGAAGATAAATATTGTAGTTTCACTACAATATCTTACATTGAAATTATGTACTGTAGGACGTTAACGAGAAGTAAGTTTAAATTTTGAAATTGTGTGCATCAATAAAGATAGCTTCCTTTAATGGTGAAATGAGGACTAGGATGAATCACGAATAGGGCCACACGAGCCATCTTGTTCAACTTTTGATAGTCAATGCACAAAAAAAGTGATCTATACTTCTTAACAAAGATGAGTGGTTGCACCCAAGGGGAAAAACTAGAAAGAATATGATCCTTGGTAAAAAAATCATCCAACTAAAAATGAAGCTCACTCAAATCTTGAATATTTATAAGATACAGTGCCCATGAAATGGGCTTGCTCCAAGAATGAGATCAATACAAAAATCTATGTTGTGATTAGGCAACTATTGGACTAACCGCCAACATCTCCCTTCAGGATTCATGACATGGTTTAACAAGCTCCTGTGTTCTATAAGTCTAGTGGTTGTATCGGACATTAACAAGTCGATCTTTTGGTGCAACGTTCGTAACTACTACTTGTAACAAGTGGTATCAGAGCTTGGTCATAGGTTCAAATCCCCTCAGGTGACACTGAGGGGGGGATTGTTGGACTAACAGCCAACGTCTCCCTTCAAGATTTGTGACATGGTTTAACAACCTCATGTGTTCTATAAGTCTAGTGGTTGTATCAGGCATTAACAGGTCAATCTTTTGGTGCAATGGCAACTACTACTTGTAATAGAAACATGCCTAGAATATCACTTAGGAACATATCAAAAAATTATCAAAGAAGTGGGTGATAATCAAGTGACACCTATCAAATCTCATTCCTATCAAGGTCACTAACAAAGATTGCAAGCAACTCGCACCCCTATTGCATAATCTGCTTCATTTAGGTGGTTGATATCATGCAAAGAAAAATAGGACTTTGGACCCCTACAAGATCAACACACCCATTTGTGTCATCCAAACACTATACCAACTTGTACCAATAATCTATACACGCCTGGAGGGAGGCTGACCAATCCATACCCAAAACAATGTTATAAGAACCCAAGGATATGATATGAAGATCAATGGTGATAGTGAAGGCACCCAAATCTAACACAGAACCACAAACTAAGAATTCTATTACTAGTCTAGAATGTGTAGCTAACTCAACCTACCAAATATCAACATATCATTCTACCACTAGCCCACACCACTCCACAAGTTAGGAGAAGAAATTTAAGGAATATAAATCACTAGAATCATAAAATAGGAAGTAGATATACCAAATAACACACTTGTAGTCACAATAATGGAGATCTAATTCTTAGTTTGAGAGTTATGAACCATCACAAATAACCTATGGGATCTACCTCCATCCCCTGCTATAGGGTCAGAAGTGGTCGACCTATAACTAGCTCCTGTAATTTCCCTCTAAGGACATTGAGCTAACATATGACCATGTTGGCCACAAGTAAAACATCCTCATGAATGATAGCCATGGGATAAAGATTATGGACTCAACTAATGAAAAATGTCTCTACTAGAACTTTTTTGTGTACCTCAAGATGGTTGACTATGCTAGGGTTTCTTATTACGGTGCCAATTATGACCTCTATACACTTGGATACCTGAACCATGACCACTTTAATGACCCTGAGAAGGCCTTTTTCTATGTTGCCACTAGAAAATTGTCCTAGGAGATGTAAAATGTGTCATAGAAAATCACAAGGTCTCTATATCAGTACCTTATGCACTTGATCTAAATGGATGTTCAATGTTGACCTATACTCTTGTCTTACCTCAAAGACCCATAACTATGTTTTTCTCAACTACTCTCACCTTCTCTATGGAGATGACTAGAGTCCAAGGAAGAAAAATTCCAACATCACCATTGATATGAGCATTAGGGTGCCAAATAAATTACTACATTCAACATAGGCTCACTGTGTGTGATACTAGCATTGTAATGCCCCTTCCATAGTTTTCTTTTTAGTTTTATTGCCAAACTCTTTTAGGCCATTTTTATGTGTGTGTTATTTATTTTAGGGATATCTAAGGTTTATGAATGTATGATATTTTATTGATTAATCATGAACTAGATGTTTTTGAGTTATTTTCATGTTGATTAAATGCAAATGATGATGTTATTTATATGTGATGGTTATTTCATTTTGAATATTTATATGTTAGGGTATCATGGATGGTTATAGTTTTACTAGCCCCATACTTTCATGTTTATGGTCGATGTATATGTTTTATATTTATGTTTGACATGCTTCATGTGGTTGATGGATGGAGTCATAGTTACTTGCTTGTGAGATCCACATGATCGACTGATCCCCTCCATTACTTGTTTATATTTATACATGTATGTACATGATCATCTTTTATGCTAGGTACTACGCATCGACTTCCCTAAATTATCAGGATGAGTGTGCCCTATTGCAAAATCGCAATGGTAAGAGAAGGGACATAGCATACAAATCCAAATCCCAACCCAAGCCATTGATTGTCCTAAATATTGGGCAAGTATTTATTTCTACCCCTTTAAATTCGTCAAGGTGACCTAAATTCGTGAGCCCTTCCTTGGTGTTTGTTTGATATGGAGTTTGTTGATTTTCAGGTTTTGGGAGTCAAGAGGAATTGTGTGTGTGAATTATTTGATTTAAATAATTAAATTATGAGTAAGTATGAGATTTATAGCTATATTGTACGGATGTGGAAATATTATATATAGAGATTATTCAATTATTAATGGTAATTAAATACCTTTCTTCATTAAAAGATTGGATTAAAAGTTTAAATTTTGAATAAAAGGGTTTAATTAATTATTAAATTCAAATATAAAATTAAAGGGCATAGTTGATTTATTTAATATTTAATTTATTAGTTTGCATAGTTAATTATGTGCTCAAGTATATATTTATTAATTAAGTAATTATATGCAATTTAAGTTGCACGTTTGGTTTAAGTGAAAATTGAATTAGAATCTAAAGTTAAAAGTTGAGTTAGAAATTATAATTTAAAAGTGCATTATTTTATTATTGAGTTATTTTACATGTAAGGTGAAATGATGAAAACTAGGTGGAGAGAGTTGAGTTTTGTTTTTGAGGGTTTGCATGTTTTAGAAACCCTAAGAGGAATGGGTCTTCTTTATGAGGAGTTTCTGGGTATTATTTTCAATTCCATCTATCAAGTTTTGGGGAGCTCTTGGATGAATTTGGAGGATTCTTGGAAAGCTTCATTTTGGTTGAGGTGGTGTTTGAAACCCTCTTTTTTGTAAAATTCATCTTTTGAAAAGATTGTATGTGTCATGTCTGGGATTGATTATATTAATGAGTTGAAATTGGTTTTTGTTTTAAATTAAGTTTATTTTTGTGAAATTCAGATTAAATTGATGTTAGATTGATGCAGGAGCATTCTGGGTGTAAGAGAAATCTTGCATCACCCAAAAATATTTTTGTTTTTATATTCAATAAGGTCTATTTTAGTGCAGAGCTACTATTTATGGAAAGTTACTATTTTTGGTAATTTTTGCATGTGCTCAGAATGATCTGATTTCTTTCTTGGAGGTTCATTTTGGTCATGTAAGTCTGCCAGTAAAGTTTCATTGCTAGATCAAGTGTATATTGGAAGATATTGAAGATTTTCGGTATTGGCAGTAGGGTACAGAAACTTTGAACTCAGTTTTGAAGGCTTTAGAGGCCCCGAATGAGGTCAAAAATTTGGGTGACAGGTGCTTGCATGAGTCAAGCCTATAGAGCGCTTCGTGGCATTTCTGAAATGGGGTTATAATAGCCGATCGGGTCAACTGGTGATGACTTATGGTCTTCGGAAGTTGGGCCACCTGAAATGGCGAAAAATAATTTTCTTCAAAATTTTTGTTCAGGTTTCAAAGGTTATCTTGAGCCGACTATGATGTAATAAAATGTAAAATAAAATAATTCTAAGTTTGGTCGGCCTTATTGGCTAAAATTCTGGAACCTTCCCAGGCGGTGGATAATTGCCTATATAAGGAAGGCTGTATTATTGTCTTAGGCAGTTTAGAATAGTTCTGGGTAATAGTTCGAGGCTTTGTCCTATAGAATATTGTAAGGGAATGCCCATGTGGCTTTGCATATTGTAATTCTGAAAGTTTGTAATTCCACATTTGTGGAGATAATAAGAAGCCAATTTTTCTATTCTTGCATATTATTGTTGTTGCTTCTCTTTTTCTGTTATGTGTTTGTGGTATTAAGGGGAGCACCCTTCATCAAGTGGTATCAGAGCAGAAGTTCTTGAGTGTGTAAACAGATCGCCGACTGTGAGGCAGTTTGCACCAGGACCGTGGCTAGGGTTTCAGTGCGCATCGCGAAAATGCCTCCATGAAGGGAACGTGGCGGAAGAGCTGGTGTTGTAACACCTAAGGTTAGAGAGCTGCAGAGATAAGTGCGAGCATTGCAAGAAGAGATTCACAGAGGAATGAATCTTAATGTTAGAGATGAAAGCAAGGATGAAGCCGAAGAAGAATATCAAGAAGGAGAAGCTGAAATTGTGAACCAGGAGGAAGAAAGACTTTTTCGGGCGATTTCCAAGATTGGGAAAAGACCTAAGATTGAGGTTCCTACATTTTCTGGAAATCTTAACCCAGAAGAATTGATTGACTGGATCAATGAATGTGAGGAGTATTTTGAGTATGAAGATGTTGAGGATCCTGATAGGGTCAAATTTGCGAAGGCCAGACTGAAAGGTCATGCGAAGATCTGGTGGCAAGAAATTCAATTGGAGCGAAATAAAAGAGGGAAAGATAAAATCACAAGATGGGATCGGATGGTGGAAAAAATTGAAGCGACAGTTCATTCCTGTTGATTATGAGCTTGACCTACTGAAGAAAATGCAAAGTTTGAAGCAAGCAGGAAAATCTGTTCAGGAGTATACAGAGGAGTTCTATCGACTCCTCATAAGAACAGGCCATGCCGAAGCTGATAAGGAGAAAGTTGCCCGATACCTTAATGGGTTAAGGCCAAGCATTCAGGAGGAGTTGAATCTGGTTCGAATGAACAGTATTGAGGAGGCATACCAATTTTCCCTAAAAGTAGAGGAAAAGTTGAACAAGAAGTTCGAGAGCAGACAAAACGGAAGAGGTCACGGTGGATGATCTGGTGGACGATCATATTGTGGCCAAAATGAAGATCCGAAAAAGAAGGATGAGGCCAGTAGTAGTCAAAATCAGTGAGGAAATAATTCCAATCACTTCCAGGATCAGAATAATAGAGATCAGAGAGGAAGAGGAAGAGGACAAGGATCTGGAAGAGGTGGCTTCCGTGGAACATGTTTTCACTATGGAGAAGAAGGTCATAGGGCATTTGAATGTCCTCAGCGCCAAGGCAGAACGGACAGGAGAAATGAAGGCTAGGCCAGAGTTGCACATGTAGATGAAGATGCCAGATCATCAAATTCTGAAGATGCTGAAAGAGGAGAAACGTTGATTAACAGAAGAGTCCTGTTGAGTGGTGAGAATGAACCTAAGTAAAAGAGGAGCCTGTTTCGCACCAGGTGCAAGTGTGAAGGTAAATGTTGTGATGTGATTATTGATAGTGGAAGCACTGACAATTTGCTGTCAGAAGAGATGGTGACAAAGTTGAAGCTCAAGAGACAGAAACACCCACATCCATATCGGATTGCCTAGGTACAGGATGACCACAAGGTCATGGTCAATGAACAATGCCTAGTGAAGTTCAAGATTGGCGGATACCAAGATGAGGTATTGTGTGATATCATATCTATGGATGCATGTCATATGTTGTTGGGTAGACCATGGCAGTTTGACAGATGTGCTGTACATGATGGTCATGCGAATACCTATTCCCTGACAAAGGATGGAGTGCGACATAAGCTAAAACCATTGAAGGAGACTGAAGAAAAGGTATGTGGTAATGCAAGGATAACTTTTGTTGATGGAAGAAATTTCCTAGATGGTATGAGGCATGAGCATGTATGTTTTGCTTTAATTCCAAAAGCTGGTAAAGAGGAAGTAGAAGATGTTCCTGTAGAAGTTGCAGATTTGTTGAATGAGTTTCAGGATATTGTATCCGATAATGTGCCTGATAGATTACCACCAGTTAGGAAGATCAATCATCAGATGGACTTGATCCCAGGAGCGAGTTTGCAGAATAAGGCAGCACACAAAATGACACCTGCAGAAAGTGAGGAGTTGAACAGACAAGTACATGAACTATTATAGAAAGGATTGATCCGTGAGAGTCTGAGTCCCTGTGTTGTACCAGTGGTATTAGCACCAAAGAAGAATGGAGAATGGAGGATGTGTACAGATTCTAGGGCAATAAACAAGATCACAATCAAGTATAGGTTTCTATTGCCACGAATGGATGATATTATGGACTGTTTGAGTGGAGCTGTGTATTTCTCAAAGATAGATCTGAAGAGTGGATATCATCAGATTCGGATCAGAGAAGGAGATGAATGGAATACTACCTTCAAGACAAAGGAAGGACTATATGAGTGGTTAGTCATGCCTTTTGGGCTAACCAATGCACTGAGCACTTTCATGCGGCTCATGAATGAGGTTCTGAAAGAATTTCTAGGTAAGTTTTTCATTGTTTACCTAGATGATATTTTGATCTTTAGTAAGACATTGGATGAGCATATGATGCATATTCATATGGTATTTGAGAAGTTGAGAGAAGAGAAATTGCTGATTAATTTGAAGAAGTGCAGTTTTGTGAAGGAGTTAGTGTATTTGGGGTTTGTAGTTTCAGGAGAAGGTCTAAAAATGGACCCAGAGAAGGTACAGGCTATCCTTGAATGACCTACTCCAAAGAGTGCTACTAAGGTAAGATATTTTCATGGTCTAGCTAGCTTTTACAGAAAGTTTATCAGGAATTTTAGTAGTATTTGTGGACCCTTGACTGAAACAATGAGAGGGGATAGAAAAAAGTTTAAGTGGACAAATGGGGCAGAAAAGAGTTTTCAATTGTTGAAACAAAAAGTTACAGAAGAACCTGTTTTAGCACTTCCCAGATTTTAATAAGGTGTTTCAAGTAGATTGTGATGCTAGTGGTACTGCAATAGGAGCTGTTATGAGCCAAGAAGGTAAACCTGTTGCTTATTTTAGTGAGAAGTTAAATGATGCCAAGAGGAAATATTCTGTTTATGATCAGGAATTAAAGAAGTGGAGACATTATCTACTTCCTAAGGAGTTTGTTTTGTATACTGATCATCAAGCTTTGCAATATTTGAATAGTCAAGGAAAGTTGAATCAGAGGCATTTGAAATGGGTTGAGTTTTTGCAGAGTTATACATTTGTTTTAAAAACACAGGAGTGGAAAGTCTAATAGGGTTGTAGATGCTCTTAGCAGAAGGCAACTATTGCTGATAGAAATGCAGATTGAAGTGGTTGGGTTCAAGGAACTCAAGAATTTGTATCCAGAGGATCTTGATTTTGGTGAAGCTTGGAAAGCTTGTACAGAACCTGTTACTCTAGACAGGATGAAATGGTTGGATTTCATCATCCAGGATGATATGCTATTTAGAGGGAGTCAGTTGTGCATTCCACGAAGTTCTATGAGGGAGAATCTCATCAAGGAGAAGCATAGCGGAGGATTGGCTGGATATTTTGGTCGTGATAAAACCATTGGTTTGGTTAGTGAGAATTATTATTGGCCACAGTTGCAGCAAGATGTGAAGAAGTTTGTACAGAGTTGCAGAGTATGTCAAATGGCGAAGGGAGTGAAGTAGAATACAGGGTTGTACCAGCCATTGCCTATACAAGAGAAGCCTTGGGAGGATATCAGTATGGACTTTGTTCTTGGTTTACCAAGGACACATCGGGGACATGATTCAATTTTTGTAGTAGTTGACAGATTTTCAAAGATGGCACATTTCATTCCCTGCAAGAAGACTAATGATGCTGTTCATGTAGTAGAATTGTTTTTCAGAGAAGTAGTGAGACTTCATGGTTTTCCAAAGACCATAGTTTCAGATCGGGACACTAAGTTTGTT
>BSBK01005802.1:812500-819664 GCA_027943335.1 Chamaecyparis obtusa
GTTGGTGGTACCTTTGAGTTAGAAATCCTTCAGGACCTTTTCTTAGTTGTCTTTGATTGAGTTTTTTATCCAAGTAGGGTTTGTTGTTATTTCCTTAGCACGGTGGGAGCGGACCTTTGGTTCTACGAGGTTGGGTGGTAGTGTTTTATTTTATCATTTGAGATTATGATGTTCCTATATCAATGGTGGAGGATTTCTTATTTTTGTTATCTTCTTATTTTTCTTCATTGGAGGCTTGTTCAAATCTATCTTTTGATGGTGTAATTATATCTTCTATCACTGCTTCAGATTTGTAGATAATGTAATATACTTTGTATTTTATTATGGTGTCATACCCTATGATTTGTGTAGAGGATGTTGAATCCATTATGTATACCCTTATGGTATTGGATGTATTTGTTATTATTTGCAATATGAAATAATTGTAATTATTCTTAATCTAAAATATTTAATTATTAATACATAATTCTATGTCATGGGACCCTTGAGAATTGTTAATCATATTTGAGTTGAACTTATGTACTTATTTTCTATCTTATGATTGTATTGCTTCCACATTGTTATCATCCTTGTTTGTAAACACTTAAGGAAAAAAAATGTTTTGTAAACTTAGTCACATGTATTAGATTAAATTATCCTGGGTTCCCTTGTGGGGCATTACAATCATACTACCTCAACTAGAAGAATATATCCTCATAATGATCTATTGTTGGACCATGAACCCTAACAAAGATGGTGAAACCCATCAATATATTTTTGACGGTAATGGTTATAAAGGAAACTTGCATGGAACTATTCCTCAAATATCTCCCATGAATTAGTAGTGATATCTAGTTGGAGGTTTTTCTCCTCGATATGCCACCAAGTAGACATAAAACTTTGAAGGTGCATTATGGGATAGAAAGCTCTAACATTTCTCACATACAGATGGATGGAAAAGCAATACTCAAGAACTATACAACAATTCTTGGCCTCTCTACCACCATATGATCTGTCAAAAGTGGGTGGATGCAACCTGAAAAGGTCATTGATATTCCCTATAATAATAGATTCATTATCCTCTCTCTCTCTCTCTCTCTCATCTCTCTCTCTCTCTCCTCTCTCTCTCTCTCTCTCTAGAATTTTAGGGTACAACAACACTCATTCTCTTTTTTATTCTCTCAATCACCACAAACCAGATAACTAAAACTCCCAATGGTGATATGCCTCATATCGATGTCCCAACCAAGTAATAAGATCCTGAAGTAGTTTTTATCTCATAAGCTTGCACCCTATTGAGCTTGGAAATTAGTTGTCTTGTGACACACAAGAATACCTTAAGGTTTTGGGTAACCAATTATGGAGATAGAACTCTAGATAAGAAATGTTCCTTTTGGGGCTCACCTTTACTAATCCTAAATATATTGAATTACAAAGAAGAAATGCTTTAAAAGAAATAAAATGCTTCTGAAAATAAATCTAAAGCTATAATTGTCATGCATCAAACTATTACTAAGCTTATACCACTATTTTGACATGAAAATTTCTACTATTTAGATGATCTCTTTCACAACCCCACAACACTACACTGATCCATATATCATCATTTTGAAAGAAGAGAGTTCTTAAGTTCATCCCTCATAACAAAAATCAAAATTTTCACAATCTAAGAGATTGATTTTCTACACTCTACAACTAACAACCTACATTAATATATGTATTTTATTATTTTAAGGTACTACAAATGTCACATAGGTTAATAATTTTATGGAAATCACATAAAATAAATTCTAATGGGAATAAAACACACAAAGAAACAAGCTTTTGAAGGTAAAAGAATTGAATTTCATTGATAAAAGGTTCTTGTACAATGATATAGACTTTGGAAAAGCTTGTTATTTCTTCAAAATAAAAGATTACAAATGTTGTTTCAGTCAAAAAAGTGACTAGTTCTAAGTTACAACACTTTGACTTTTCTTGAAAGAACTTGTATTAACTACAATACAGAGCATATTAGAGAAAGAACTAACTAAAAATCTAAAATAGAAGAGTTGTGATTTATAGAATAACAATAGTTTCTTACATCACTAGAGAATATTATATGCATAGAAGAAAAGGGTTGTTACTTTTTTAACCATCTTCTTCTTCATCCAAGCTCTTGAGTACTACTTTTAAGCCTCCAAATATGATTTAAAAGATGATCTTCATAAAGGAGAACCTTCCTCTTTGACTTGTATATGGATAAGATTCTGAAATCTGCCCCTAGATGCCTAGAATTGTTTTCAAACTACCCCTACATATTATCTATTTGTTTTTCTATCTAAAAAATCTGCCCCTAGATGCTTGGAAAGTTACTTCATTTATCCTATATTTCTACTCCAGCTTGATAAAATGATTTTCCTCCTCCAAAATGTTAGAAATGTGTGATTGTTTCTTATTTTTATTGATGTCAAACATAGTTTTCCATAGTGTTTTAGAGGACTTTATGTGATTATTTCTTATTGTTATTGTTTGAGCAACCTATGTACCAAACAATGTTTCCACTAGCATTTACAAGGCCATTCAAACCTCTTGGAACAGACAGATTGATGGTACGACCGACAGTTTGAAAGATACGCAATGTTGTCCATTTCAACTGAGAAATACTTCAAGTTTTGACATCAACGGAGAATGTGGTGCCAAATATAAATGAACTTGAATCTTTGAAAATAGAGATAGGTTATTGTAGGCCTCATAAACTCGGTCCTGTAGAACCTAATGGTTTGATGTTACCTCATATGAGCTCTAAGATATGACTCTGTAAAGATTTATGATTTCATGTTGAAGGGACCTTGAGGGATACTTTGGCCTAGAGTGGTCAGCAGCATTCGAATGACTCTGTGTGAAAAAATGAGGTTGCCACTAGTGGTTACCCATCCATTTAGAGCTATTGGAATAAATGATTTGATGCTATGGCTGGCGGTTTGAAAGATACGCAATGTTGCCCATTTCAACTAAGGAACACTTCGAGTTTTGACATCAACCAAGAATGTGGTGTCAAATATAAATGAACTTGAATTATTGAAAAACCAAGATATGTTATTGTAGTCCTCGGCAACATGGTCTTGTAGCACCTAATAGTTTGATTCTACCTCACATGAGCTCTGAGATATGACCCCATAAATATCACCAATTTCATGTTGAGTGTACCTTGAGGGACACTTCAGCCCATAGTGGTCGATAGAGTTTGAGAGACTCTGTGTGCCAAACCAGGTTTCCACTATCATTTACCTGGGCATTTAGATCTTTTGGAATAGACATATCGATGCTATGACCGACGGTTTGAAAGATACACAAAGTTGACCATTTCAACTAAGGAAGACTTCAAGTCTTAACATCAATCAAGAATGTGGTGCCAAATATAAATGTCATGCCCCTGACAGTCTCTGGTTTCACTTATTAATTTTTTGTTCTAATTTGGTTTCTATTTATTAGCTTAGCTCATTCTGGAATAGTTCTATTGTTGGATCTTCCTTGAAGGTTAATTTTCTGATGTCATTTACCTAAACTTCATTGAGAGATTAGGTTCATTATAATCTGATTACCAGAATTAGAACGTTCAATTACTATTATTGTTATGTCTGATTAACTGGTGGATTATCAGATGTTATTTTTCTAAATTTTGTTATGTTGGTGAAAACTGTAGACACCTAAAAATCCTTTAGAAAATAAATTATTTTTATTTTCTGAAAAATCCCTGATGACATCATCATTTATTAATTAATTAATTATTTAATTAATTAATTTATTTTTATGTCATTAAATCCCTTTATCTTAATTAAAAATATTTAATTAAGAAATCCCTCCCAAAAATGTTTAAATCTTATTTAAACATTAATCCCCTATTTATTAATTATTTTAATTAATAAATTGACCAAAAATCCCCCAAAAAATAATTAATTTATTTTTTGACCAAAAGTTAGCCTTTTTTCCTAAGACCACTAACCTCTTCCAAAATCTTCTAATCCCTTCTTAATTTCGATTAAAAGGCTAATCCCACCTTTTCTAACCCTAATCTCAACTCAAAATATTTAATTAAGATTAAATATTTAATTTTCATATTTATTGAAAATATTTCAATAAATATTCCCAAAACTTAAGCTTTTGGAATGAATAAACTTTTATTCCATAAAACCAAGGAGAATTCTAGACTCTTCTAGAATCTTCTCAACCCAACCTCTTCACCATCCTAATCCTAAAAATCCCCTAATCCTAATCCTAATCCTCCCCCTAACCTTGTCACATTCCCTAAACAAGGTTAGCCAACTCCTAAGCTTGACCCAAAGTCAACAAACTTCTAGAGGCTTCTCTTACATGCATTAAGTGCATTTAAAGCCTCCTTATCCCTCTTACATGCATTTATGATGCATTTAAGAAGCCCCTCACCCCCTTTCTTACACCCTTTGACCTTAGGCACATTTCCCAAATTGTGCACATTCCTCCCATCTTTCAACCCAATGCCCTTGTGACACTTGTCACAAGGAGGTGGCCTTGAACTAGCACAATCCATGTGCTCCCCTTTGAATGAATCTTGGCCTCTCTTAAGGATTTTGATCCCTAGCCACTCATTCATCCTCCCAAAAGTCTATAAATAGTCCTCATTTCCAAGAGCAAAATATCCATTCACCTTTCATTTTATGCATTGTTATCATGTCCATTTAGCTCTAGACTTAGCATAAGCAATACTAATTGTTAGTTTCTTTTTATCATCTTCAAGCTTTCTTAAAGAACATCATAGCTTAGCAATAATGGATTAACATAGTTTCTTTTTATTGTTTTGCATAGCATATAGCATCATATCACACCTATATTTGGTCTAAAATCAATCTTAGTATGCATTAGAATATGCTCCAAGTGCTTAGAGAGCACACCCACATCCCTCTAATTGAAGCGAATCAAACATTTGCTCTATAGCACTTGTTTTTTTAGCAACAATCTTGAGGTGGCTTTGGTTTTGTTTTCATGTCTTATGCTATTTTTTTAGTTCATGAATATGTTAGATTAGTCTAATGTTTGAATGTTTCAGCCTTTCAAGACAGGTAACAGGTTCAAAATCATAGTCTACATTCTGGCACGCCCGGTGGGACCCACTTCACGGGTTCTTTGCAAACATTCTGATGGGTTTTAGACCATTTTCAAATTTTTCAAGCTTATAGGTGGACGGAGCACTTCGATCCCTTCTTCTTATTCTTGTCTATATTCTTCTTCCTCTTCTTGTCTATATTCTTCTTCTATTCCATCTCCTTCTTCTTCTTATAGCAAGGAGGTCATGGCCATTTTTTTTCAAAAATAATAATAATATCCATAAGGAAGCAAAATCATACACACCTTATTTTAGTGCTTAAAATGAACCCCCAAATCATTCTTGAATGCATTAAGGACTAAAATTTGCAAAATTTGTTCTAACAAACAAAACAAAAAAATTAACCAAGGCATTTGCATCCTTGCAACATCAAGGATTTTTAACAATGCATTCATGCAAAGTAGGAATGATCATATCTTTTTGGGCATAAAAAGAACATCAAATCTGCATTCAAACGAGTCAAAACAAAATCTTGAATGAAGCTAAAAGGAAGAACTTAGGTCCTAAGTGTCATTGTCAATTTGAAAATCAAACTCAATCTTGAATGCACTAAAAGGAACAAACAACTCTATTCCCTCATCTGTTTCAGTTTTCAAAGAAAGCAAGCCAAAATTCAATCTTGAGTGATCTAAGGGACAAAACAAAGCTTTTTCAAAGTTCTTAAATCAACTCGCTAATCAAATCTTGAATGCACAAAAGGAAATAACTTGCAAACGTTCAATTCATTTACATTTTGAGGAAAGGAACAAATCAAAATCTAATCACGAGTGTCTTCATTTCAAAGTTCAAACATCACTTAATCAAATTTGGGAAAATGAACAAAATCTGCTTGATGTGCATATAGGAGTTTTTCAATTCTTGCATAATCCTGTTAGAGTAAGCAACGTGGAACATTTGAACTTGGACAAGTTCACTTGTTCTACTTTTAGTGAGGCCTGTCCAAGGAGAAGCGCTTCCCTCCTCGGAGAACGACCTCAAACCGGTATCCCCCCGGCCGGTATACAAATAAGTGAATACCAAAAAGAATCACTTACATCTCCTAATCGCCGAGCGTTCGTGCCAAACACGTGACTGGGGATGGTAAACATTCCTCTCCCCCAGCATAATTGGCAAGGCTCTTAAGTGAGTCACGGATGATCAGCATAACCGGGTATGGAGACACCACGGAATCATTAGCAACCTGATAAAATAGAGGCTACCCTATCTACATCCGAAAGTATCAAAATCCTTGTGCAAGGACCGATTCCAAGGGGTTTACCGGGTCGCCTCAAGATTACTCACCATTTGTATTCCCTTCTAGGGGATACCAAGCTGTGGGCAAGCGATTTTGATACTCACCTTCCTTAGGTAGATCTGTTTGAAGTGCTTGACAGTCAAAGACTCCGTGAAAACACTTGTTGAAACATACACTTTCAAAACTTTTTCAGAGTAAGTTGCCTTTGTTTGTATCTCGCAGGGTTGCTTTGTCCCTTGTGGAGATTACTTTGACTTTAACTTTTGCCATTGGAAACCTTTGCCTCAAAATCAGAAGCCCTTTTTCCAAGTGATGCCCAGCAAGAACAAACATCCTAAAGCAAAGTTGCCCAAATCCCAAGCCTATCAAGAGCAAAATGTTGCCAAGAAGAACGCCAAGACCTATCAATCCATTATCCAAGCAACCCAAGCAGAAGAAAAGTCTCAAGCCAGACTTGAGAACATTGCCCATAATGCCCGCATCAAATAGTTCACCTTCCGTTTCTGAGTTAACCATCACTTTGTCAACCTTGAGCCAGAAGATTAGCCAATCCTTGTTCATATCTTGTTCCATCTTCAGATCTTGAAATCTTGTCTCCAACATGCCTTGCATCTTAGTTTCATCCTAGTTTCACCCTTTGCATCAGCATTAAAACCTTAGTTGCATTTCAGAACATCATAAAGTTGCATATGCATTCATCTTCCTACCAGCATTCTAGAATCAATCCTTGTCATTTGCATAGAGCATTGTCCCTTCAACCTTCGATACCTTTTCCACCAGCATCCCCCCATCAGCTTTCCATATCTTTGCAGCAGATCCACCATCCTTT